>JAODAL010014649.1:0-86696 GCA_025379985.1 Phyllomedusa bahiana
GCCAAGCCAGCGGCGGGTAGTAGTCACTCAGTGCAGAGCGTTGGCGGTAAAATCACCTACTCGACGGTGTGGCAGTTTTTTGTTAAGATACCGGAGGAGCCGAACATGGGTATATGTAGAATCTGTGGGCAGAAAGTGAAGCGTGGCCAGGGAGCTAACATTGGCACCACAGCCCTGCGTCAACACATGCAGTGTCTCCATCCGGTGGCCTGGGAGAAATGTGGCTCAGATGTGGTGGTCCATCCTGCCGCCGCAGCAACAGCAGCAGCAGCGCCAAGTAGCACGCATCCCATTGCAGCCAGTCAAGACTCCATCACCTCTGCAGAAGGGAGCTGTTTCTCTTTGCCATCATCTCCTGGTCCAGATGCTCCTGCTCCTCGCTACTCATGGCGCCAGCAGTCGTTCAACAAGGCGCTTGCAAAGAGACAACAGGATGCGTCCAACCATCCTAAGGTGCAGAAGCTGACCGTTCTCCTGTCCAAGTTGTTGGTACTGCAGTCCATCCCTTTCCAAATGGTGGACTCTGCACCAGAGAACTAATGGCTTGTGCCGAGCTGAGGTGGAGAGTTCCAAGCCGTAATTTCTTTTCCAAAAAGGCAGTACCAGCACTTCACAAATATGTAGAACAGAAGGTGGGCCAGTCCTGAGCTTATCGGTTTGTTCCAAGGTGCACGGCAGCACGGACGTGTGGAGCTGAAACTACGGTCAGGACCAGTACATGTCCTTTACAGCCCACTGGTTGAATGTGCTTCCTGCCCAGCCACACCAACAGCTTGGAAAGGAGACGCTGCTTTCTTCTCCACGTTGTCAAACTGCTGCTCCTGTGCCAATGTCCGCCTCCTCCTCCACCACCACCACCATCTCAGCCTTCACAAGTGCTGCTTCATCATAGCACATGTGTAGGGCACAGCGGTGTCACGCAGTTCTACACCTGGCTTGCCTCGGCGAACGAAGTCACACAGAGGAGGAACTGCTCCGCATCATGCAGCAAGAAATCAATGCGTGGCTTTCTCCGCGCCAACTGCGAATCGGAACCATGGTGACGGACAATGGGAGGAACATGGTGTCTGAGCTGCACCGAGGAGGGATGGTCCATGCACCCTGCATGGCGCTTGTGATCAATCTGGTTGTGAAAAGGTTCCTGATCTTCCATCGATCTTCAAAAGATTCTGAAAATGGCCAGGAAACTGTGCATGCACTTCATCCATTCCTACAAAGCCAGGAACACCCTCCTTGAGTTGCAGCGGCAGAACAGCCTCCCCCAACACACGCTGATATGCGATGTTTCCATCCGTTGGAATTCCAGCCTGCACATGTTAGACCGACTATATGAACATAGAAAGGCCATTATATGAGTTGTCTCCCTACAGGGTTTCAAAGGATGCATGAAAGAAATTCTCTGTCACTTCCTGGTTCATACTAATTTGCATAAGCTCCATGCTTGTACAGCTACGTTGTGCTTTCAGATGCTAATTAGATTAGATTAGCTTCTCAAACTACTGGAAGGACTTCTTATCTGATCCCCAAAACAAAAGCCCTAATTACAGAGCTGTTTACTTGAGATAAATCAAGCTTTTTACTGTCTGGCAGCACAGGACACTGACTGACTCTGCTGACCTGTGTGATGACTCACTCTCTGTTATCTCATTGAACAAAAACCCCCAGGATATATGTTTACAGGTCGGTTACTGAGGGAACTGAAATAGCCACAGAGGTAATAAATTCACTTGTATCTCTTTAGGGAAAACAGAGGAACAATGCAATATATTTGGAAAATGTCTTTATTTTGTGTTCCCTACAATTTGAAAGCTATTCTTTGTAGCGAGACAACCCCTTTAACGATTTTTTGATGATCCAGGCGGACAGGAGTACTCCCCTGTGTAACTTTGATGTCAGCCAGTGGCAGCTCATGCGTGACACCTGCCGTTTGTTGAAGCCATCCGAGGAGGCCACGTTATTTGTCAGTCGCCAGGACTACGGGATGAATAACGTCATTCCACTGCTTCATGTCCTGGAACAGATGCTGAAAAATCTGTCTGGGCAGGGGACTGGAGACGTGGCGACTACATCTCGTGGCCACATGAGTCCGGTGGGGACTGAAATGGAGGAGGAGGAGTAGGACGTTGGAGCAGAAACATTGTCTGGTGAAATGAGTGGATTTTCTACCCAGGTGACAAGAGAAGAGGAGCAGGAGCAGCTGGAGGAGGTAGATGGAGATGAGGAAGACGAGGCAGATGACCCGAAAGCACCGTGACAGTATACAGTGGAGATGGAGGCAGGGAGCTCCTCCACCAGAATAAATTCACCAATTACAAATAATGAAACATGGGAAATGCTAGAAGTAGTGTTGAGCGATTTTTATCGACAAAGTTGAAATCGGCAAGGTTTTTATGGTGATCGAAATTTTCAGATCATGCGATAAATTAAGGTTAAAATCTGTGCCATACCCACCCACCACACCCAATACTAATATCTATTAAGAATGCGCTCCATTTTCGGCACGCTTCCTGTCTTTTTGGCGGCCAGCAAATCAGTTTACAGAATAGAGCAGGGTGAGATGTGTTTTGGCAACCGTCGAGGGACTGGGTGTGTATGGTTGCGATTGGCTGGAAAAAATCAATGACCCTCTTTTTTTAAATAGAACAGCCCTTCCTGTTCAGCCTTAGTGTCTCTCAGCGGTTCATAGGATAGGGGACGTCGCGCTTTTTCCCTTTTTGGGGCCCCGTGGCCAAACAAGTCAGCGAAATTAGTCTTTTTCTGTCAGAGAAAACCTCTACGATTAGCTGTGATCCTTCCAATTTAGTTTAGTTAGATTAGAGATTTGAAGATTTTATTAGTTAGCTAGAGAATTTTAAAGGCAGCATTTTCTACCGCTGTAAGTACGGAAGGGATGCGGGGGGAGGGGCCCACCGCGGGCCGAACTCAGACAAGCTCTTATCTATATAAGAACATGGATAAAGTTCCACCAAGAATTAGTGTAGGACATTGTAGTAGGAATATCTTTATTATTAACAGTTTGGCTATTGAAATATTTCTGGATATGGCAGCCTGGAATTTTCTATGAGGAATACACAATCCATTTCTAGTAAATGCAGGTCTCTTTGTTAGGTGCAAAATCACTGTTTTTATCGTATACATTTCAGATAGGTGTTCATTTTCAATATTTTTACCATTCCACCTGTGTTGATATTTCCACACTTGCAGTTAAATTTACCAATCCAGCATTTGTAGCTCAGCAAAGGTTTGTTTGTTGCCAAATATACGATTTGGTATCATACGAAAAACATAACAGATACGTCTGGTTTTTTTGACGTTTGCGCACCCAGTTTTGTTCATTGACGCAGATTCCACGTAAATCTTAAAACAGCAAATTATATAGTCACCCACAGGTGGAGTTGAAAGGTGCAAAAAAATTCGTATATTATACGAAAAAACTTAACAGGATTCGTGTTTTTTGATTTTGACCTCCCAGCTTTGTTCAATTGACGCAGCATCCACGTACAAATCTTAAAACAGCAATTCTATATTCACCACAGGTGAATTGAAAGGTGCAAAAAAATACCGTGTATTTACAAAAACATAACCAGATACGTGTTTTTTTACTTTACAACCCAGCTTTGTTCATTGCCAGCCTTCCACGTAAAATCTTAAAAAACAGCATTTCTATAGTCACCACAGGTGAATTGAAAGGTGCCAAAAAAAAATACCGTTGTATCATACGAAAACAAAAAAAGATATCTTGTTTTTTGACTTTTTGCGCACCCCGCTTTGTTCATTGACGCGCATCCCACGCTAAATCTTAAAACAGCAATCTATAGTCACCAACAGCGACTAATTGAAAGGTGCAAATATACCGTGTATTATATACGAAAACATATAACCAGATACGTGTTTTTTGAACCTTTGCGCACCCTGCTTTGTTCATTGACAGCAGCTTCCACGTAAATCTTAAACAACCAGCAATTCTATTAGTCACCCACAGGTGAATTGAAAAAGGTGCAAAACATACCGTGTATTATACGATAACTTAACTGATACGTGTTTTTTCGAACTTTTGCGCACCCAGCTTTATTCATTGACGCGAGCATCACGTAAATCTTTAAAACAGCAATTCTTTAGTCCTCCACAGGTGATTTGAAAGGTGCAAAAATTAATGTTTTAGGTATTATAACGAAAAACATACAGATACGTGTTTCTTTTGATTTTGCGCACCCAGTCTTTGTTTCATTGACGCCAGCCCTTTCCACGTCACAATCTTAAACAGCAATACCTATAGTCACACACAGGTGAATTGAAAGGTGCAAAAAAATACCGTGTATTATACGAAAAACATAAAAGATACGTGTTTTTTGGACTTTGGCGCACCCAGCTTTGTTCATTGACGCAGCATCCACGTAAATCTTAAAACTGCAAAATTCTTATTGTCACACAGGTGAATTGGTAGGTGCAAAAAATACATGTAGTATTATACGAAAAACATATACAGTTAGTGCTTTTTGGCACTTATGCCAGTCAATTTGTTGATAGACCACTTGCAGTTAAATTGGAATCTAGCAATTTTTGTTTGATTAGAGGGATTTGAGATAGCTCGTGGAGTTGGCCGTTTTTTAATAGGGACTTTCCACAAAACTATTCATACATCTCAAAATTTTTATATTTCTGAACATGGAAGCGCAATGCAGGTGGTAAGCGAGCAAGAGGGGGTAGCACTCGTGGTAGAGGTACGAGGAGAGAGTCGCTCTTCCAGTGCTGGCGACAACACGCATGCCAGCGGATCGTCAGTTGCAAGGACCGTCAGGCCGCTGTCCATCGCTGGGTCAGGGCCCTGCTGAATCTAAGTAAAGAAACATTCATCGCCATCTGTCCTTCAGTGGTTTAAATGCAACCTGATCTTAGCAGTCTTACCTCCTCGTCATCCCAGTCTTGGCCATTAGCTATATACAGCATCCGTCCAACATGATGCTGCCAAATGTCATAACTCGTTGTACCCACACTGTGGATAAACCATTGTCTGAAGACCCTCTTTTGATGACAAAATGCGGGTTGGGGTCAAAAGGCATGTTAATAAGATCAAGAGGATGATTTAGTCTGCTATGACGCCAAGTTACTGATGCCATCAGGAGGAGGTGAAGGAAGCCCGGGTCATTTCACGGCAAAAATAATTCTCGGGGCGGTCGGCATCGGCCTTGCAGTGCCCCTTGACTTGTAGCCCGCAGCTTCTGGATGCAGAACGTTTCAGGGACGGAACAAGTCACCTGTGTTGATGTGATGATGATGACGACATTGCGGATCCAGCCTGGTCTTTTCCACAAGGAATTTGCTTTAGAGCTCTTCATCACTGGACGAGGAGGAAGACGATGGGGTAGTGTCAATACGGTCACGCCTCAAAAAGGGATGAGGGGCGGTCGCAGAAGTCCGACTTGATATGATTCCAGCCTGCCTCGGTCCAGCGCAAAACCCCGCTCCTGCCTTATCGCCATCAAAAAGGTCCCCGGCCTTCAAGCCTGGGCCTTCTTTGAGCAAGCCTCTGATTCACCCAAGCGATGTACATATGCCGCTTTGCCGTAACGCATAAAGTATGAGGCAAGATCAATTAAGTGGTTAACCTCCACCAATATGTCTAGTCACATGCATGCGAATGCATGAGATATGAAATGGAAGGGAACACTTGGCAAAATAAGGGCCGGGACCAGACGCCGGGCCTCCAACCACTGACACACCTCTTGTCTCCGAGCCTCCTCCTCCTCCGCCACCACCAAGCATTCCTCAGCTGCCAGGTCTCTCAGAGTCATGATCAGGGTATTCAGCTCCCGCTTCTGCCTCCAACGTAGCCCGGAGTACCACCAGCACCACCAGAGGACCCATCTACCCCTTCTCCTTCCGAACAGTTTGACGACCTGTCTTGAAGTACAGTGGCCAGTCCTAGCAGCCAGCTTCTGTCTTCCAGGTTTAGGGAGCAGAAGAAGAAACCACTTTAACCCAACCATCCCTAAGCAAAACGCCCTGAATGCCGGCATTGCCGAGCGCTTTTGGCCTTGGAATGTTTGCCTTTCCGGTCTGGTGGACACAGATGGGTTCCGCCACGGTCCATGGCCTCGACAGCCGCCCAATACAGATGTGAGCAGGATTTCTTTGCCAGAAATGCAGTCACCTGCCATGGCACTAGCCAGTGGTCATCTAAAATAGTTCACGCGCGTTGTCTGCATCTGTGGTCCGGGGAAAGTCCATATCACCACCGACATTGGACTTGTAAGCACGCCAAGGGCCGTCTTTATCACTCTGTGACAGCTATGGGTGGAGACTGGGTGGTTGCTCTCTGGGGGTGTCGGTGGCTCGCAGGCTCGAGCGACGCTCTCAAAAAAACCGCAGGGATCGGTTGCCCCAACACCGGGGGGGGGGGGGGCTCTTTCCACCCAAGGTCCCTATGGTGCATCAGTGCCCAGAGAACCAGGGGCAGAGTCAGTGTTGAAATTAATCTGCCTTGGAGACCGTCACACACAGGTCAGGAGCTGAGGATGCTCTCCGCAACGAGGACGTGCGCTGGCTGGGTGCCAAGACACCTTGTGCCAGGCAACAGGTGCTGGTGTGCGATAACCGGCGACCGAAATATGGCGGGAACCGCCCTTTAAGGACAGTAGGCTGGAGAATCCTTGCCTGGACAATGTCATGAACACTTGTCGTCAGAAATTTCTAAAGAGTACCTGGGTCTGGAACTGCCCTCGCTGATAGAAGGCTCGGAGGTCTGAGTTTGCACTTCCGCCCTTGTCGTACCCTGCTTCGTTCCCGCCCTGGCTGAGTTGCAGCATTCCGATCCGGCCTCCCCGTCAAGAGTTTCTCATTTGTTGATGTGGGCAACACGCTTGGGAATTCCACCCTCCACATTGTCCCAGGCGATTGTCGGGGCAGCGCAAATGCCATACGCATACGAAGTGACACATGGCCTGAACAGGCAGCGGTGCGGAACTGGAGTGTTGAGCCAACCGTGAGGTGGAGGCATGGTGAAAGAGTCCTGCAACATCCTTGCCAGTTTTTGAAGAAGCCCACCTAAAGTTGGTCAGTCGCGGACGATGCCACTTGTCAGGCATGGAGCATCTGTGAGTGATCTTAGTTATTGAACGATAGTTTGGACACTTGAAAACTTCAGGTCCCGCCAGCGAGGAGGAGGGAGCACGGACACAGGATCGAAGGACACGGAGCCTTTCTCTCCGCTCAATCAAATCCACACTAGCCTGACCAGTATCTCCAATTTTATCGGTTCTTTCATTAGCAGTGGAATCGGGGTCCAGAACTAGTGAAGGCGGCAACTGAGCTCTCGAGGGTGATCATTTTCTGAGGCGCAATCAGGGCTGAGTTGAAGCTGTGCCGAGGAAGCGGAGGAGGAGGAGGTATTCCTAGACAACAACAGTCCCTGCCTTGGAAAGAAGGTTGGCGTGAATTTGAGGCAAATGAGGAAGATGAGCGAGTTTGTTGTGCCCCATCTCAAACCAGAGGCCTGGCGAATCAAGCCCGTCTTCAAATGAGTGCTTGGATGCTCCATTTCCCTTCCAACCATGATCATCGCTTAAGGCACCATCAATAATGAACAATCAGTTACTGGGTGGCCACCCTCTGGATCCCCGGTACAAAACAAAACTCAGCACTTCCTTCCCACCCACCCAAATAGAGAGTAAATGCAGGAAATGGAGACCTTGTGATTGATCAACTGGTGACATTTGTTACTGTGTGTCTGCTTCAGTTCTTAAAATGATCAGGTGGAACAACGCCAGCGACGTCGCAGCAGTAGACGGAGTGCCGAGTAGCCGTAGCGGCAGCAGCGGACTGCAGCAGGCAAGGTGGCAGAAGCTAATGGGTGACCTATGGCAATCTTTATTTATCCACTCACCAACGCATTGCATTGCAGGACCACACATACAACAACCAGAGACCAGCTTAAGTTCATGGTGCAAGGCTATCTGCGTCCTCAACACCGATGTTATTTGTCATGTGTTCACCGGGACCCAACTAGACTTTGGGTATAAAATGGACGATGGCCAGAGCTGGGCATCGCACACGCCATAAGAGGTGTTTGTCCGGGCCCAGCAGCCAGCGTCATATTCTGAAGCGGACCCTTCAGACACAGCCGGAGGGAGTCATTACAGACACAATATAGCACTCCGGCTTTTCCACATGCTTAATGTGGTTTCGTTTGGACTTTCATCAAGATGAATCAGGCTGGATCTCTGATGTTGTTGTCGGCCCAATATTGCAGAGGTCCACCGATTTAGTTGATGGTCTTCTTCACATTCCTCTCGAATCAGAAATGGTCATCCTCTTGATTAACTTACTTTTTATAAATGAGCATTATTAATGCTATTTTTATTCTCAATTCCCCAAAAACAGGTTCAATTTTGATGGTTTAGCTGTGTGGTACTAAAAGGACACCAAGGTTTCATTGACTAAACATATTCCATTTATCAATTCTATCTTTAAGAATTTTTCCTCATTGTCAATGGTTGGGGTCAGTTGACCTTCACAATTTTTCACAAGTGGCTGAGAAGTCATATTATAATTTTTGCGGGGTCATGGTTGCTATGAGTTACAGCAATAATCATGGTCCTTTGGATCAGAAAAATGTGGCTTCTTTGTGGCATTTCTCCTTAACAATTTTTATAAATGGCTGAGTTGTCATATTTATAAATTATTTGGGGTCATGTTGCTGTGAGATAAAAGCTATAATCGTGGGTCCTTTGGACAGAATGGTGGACTTCTATAGTGGATTTTCTCCTCACAATTTTTAACAGTGGCTGAGAAGTATCTTTATAATTTTTTGGGTCATGCTGCTTTGAAAGCTAGCAATACTATCAGGTCTATTCCAAAAAAAAATGTTGTTTCTAATAGTAATTAGTTCTTCACTATGTCAAAAGTGGTCATGGGCTCAGTTTTGAATTTTGGAGGCATTTTTGCATGTGACATGCAAGCTTACTACAGGTACCTTTCTAAACAATTTTTTATTTCTAAAACAGACATTGGTTCTTCACAATTGTCCAAAGAGGCCCTCAATGGGTCATGCTGTTGAATTTTTTTTGAGGAATTTTTGCTGTGACATGCAAGCTATACTAAACAGGTCACACTACTCTAAAAAAATGTTGTTTCAAACAGACACTTTGTTATTCACAATGGTCAAGATTGGCTCAAGGGTGATGTGTGCTGTCAGAAAAGGAATAGGTAGGACACGGATTAATGTAACATATTGCCAAAATGACTTGTTTTATGCAAAAGGATTTTAACATAGCTATCCAAATCCTTTATTGAGGACAAACCCATTTATTAACAATTATAAAAAGAGAAACAAAGACATGGTGGGTTTCATCCGATTTTAAAATGGTTGTTTTTGTAGATTTAAAGTACTAAAAAAACTTGGCATGTACAAAATAGCTGTTAAAATAAATTCCTCTGAATTGTCACAAGGGACGGTACAGGAAAACCTTGACCAGATTGTAGGTTATTCAGAGGACATGGTAGGATGGAGCACGGACTGAGAACAAAGAACAGAGACCATTTCCTCCAGCACGTTGAGTAAAATGATGACAGGAAAAAGAATGTCAAAGATAAAGGGCACCTGGGTGTAAACTGGAGCGTTAACCACCAGTATTTCACAAGTGAAGCTCAATTGTTCCACACTCATAGGAGGTGGCAAGCGCTACCAGGTATTTACTGTGTACTGAGGGGAAGTTGGCAGTTTCTCACTCTTCCGCTTTCCGCACTCTGCTTCAGCACGAACAAGTTTTCGTTTGCAGCGTAATCCAGGGCATTTTAAAATGACTTGTTAATAGATGACGGGACGCCCGCCTGGGCTCTCCTCCGCACCCACTGTAAAACTCGGCCCTCGGGTCATGCTGTGGCCCAGGACAGGTATGTCAATGTCCAGTGAAACTAAAATGGTGGTTAAAGACTCCTTTTCTCCGGTGGCTCTTTTTATATCTGGGGTTATTGCAGGTCTTAGGGGGATCATGCTGTGGCCAAGGACTAGGTATAAGTCAATGTCCAGTGAACTAAAAAATGGTGGTTGAAAAGACTCCTTTTTCCGGCACTTTTTAAAAATGTGGGGGGTCAGGCAGGTTTGGGGCTCATGTGGGGCCCACAGGACAAGGTATAGTCATTGTCTCAGTTAAACTAATATGGTGTTGAAACGAAGCATTTTTCCGGCACTTTTTATATGTTGGGGGTCAGGCTGGTTTGGGCTCTTGCTTGCGTTTCCAGGACGGATATTCAATGTCCAGTTCAAAGTAAAATGATGGTTCATTTTCATTACTTGCATTCTGCACTTTTTAATTTGTGGGTTGTTGCAGGTTTAAGGGTCATGCTGTGGTCAAAGACAGGGAGAGTGTATGGTGTGTGACTTTATTTCTGTGGCTTTTTATAGCCTAAGGTTGTGCCTAAGATGTAGCACGGTATCCATTTGACTGTTGTGGCTGTTAATTCCAGCTTTCTCTAGCCTGTTTGGGTGTAAAGAATGAAGGTGTTGTTGCTCTCCCATAGACTTTAATGGGTCATCGGAGGATGAGCGACTATCGATAAACCTTATCGATGGTGGGCTGACTATGGACTATTCCGATCGAGTGTCGTAGCCAACGTAATCGCTCAACACTAGCTAAAAGTATGAAAAAAGGGGGGGGGGGAAGGAAATATACCGAGGGCAAATGAGCAATTTATTATGTTAGAAAACATAAGGTATGAATAAGGTGTGTGTAAGTAGAAAAGAAAAAGAAAACAAAGAAGAAGAGAGGAAGAAAGGGGGAAAAAAGGAAAGAAGAGGAAAAAAAAGAAAAGAGGAGAAAGAAAAGAATGTTGAAGGTAGGGAACAGGTGCAGATGGCAGAAAAAAGGGGGGAAGATATCAGAACAACTCCTGTTCAATTGCTCATTTGTCCTCGGTATATTTCCTTTTTTTCCCCCCTTTTTTCATACTTCTAGCATTTCCCATGTTTCATTATTTGTACTTGGTGAATTTATTATTTCCCATTTTATTGGGGTTTGCACTCCTTTCCAAACTTTATTCCTTACACTAATGCTTCTGTTTCTCTTAGTACTTCCCCTAGTTTTACCTGATTACAGTAGTCACATCTTATTTCTATATACTTTTATCTGCATCTTCTGCCTTATCCTTATTTCCATTAATTCTTTTACATCACTATCGGAGCGTTGCGCTACTGCGCATGCGCATGTGTTCTATGTGGACTACATTTCCCATCTTTCCCTTTACCGGATATGATGCATGCGGCGACTTCCGGTTCCAGAGATACGGCTGCACCGATCAGTATATTATAGGTACTCTATCTCAGCACTGGAGGCTCCTATTTCACAGGGCTACGGCCCTTTTCTTCAATCCCCCATCTACTCTCCTAGTTGGTAAGTTGTTCAGGGCGTAATAGGGTGAACTAGTACGGACATTGATGCCCACAGAAACGTGTTATATGTTTATCTTGATAAGGGATCTATTGATCTGTATTACATATTACTATTGATATCTGCAGTCTTCCTGTACAGATACATCTGTATGTATATGCACATTCAGCATGCGGATTTATTGCCTGCGTCCATTACTTATGCGTGCTGCTTATGATGTCGATCTTTCTTTTGGCCTTTACGTTTATTGGCCAGATACAGCTTATATTATATATTATATATATATATATATATATATATATATTATATATTATATATATATATATATATATATATTTTATATATTATATATATATATTAATTTTTTTTATTTTTTATTTTTCCAACTGATGATGTATATTCTTTTGTATATAATGTTGTATATATTACGAATTTGAGGTATTTTTTCACACATTTTTCTGTTTTTCTTTTATATTTCGCTATACTTTATTGCACTGTATATAATCATTACTTTCACATGTGTGCTCACACTGTGTTTATTTATTTATTCCACAGTGACTGTTTGAAAAAGGTCTAATATGACCGAAACATCATGTTGATTTGAGTCACATTTGTATATAAATTCTGGAGCCTGTGGACTTAATTAAATCAATCTGTTTGCATAATTTTTTTGTGTGCGGTCAATCATTCTTTCTGCGGTTAATGGTGAAGTAACATTCACCTATTTTTTGACTAGCACCTTACCACAGCCTGCTAACTGTGTGTGCCACCCCACCCCATTATAATAACTCTCTGACCTCATGCTGCTGCTGCCGTGACCTCCACACTCTGTCATTGTGCCACTCTCTGACCTCATGCTGTTGCTGCTGTTGATGCCGTCACCTCCACACTGTGTCATTGTGCCACTCTCTGACCTCATGCTGCTGATGTTGCTGCCGTCACCTCCACACTCTGTCATTGTGCCACTCTATGACCTCATGCTGCTGCTGCTGCCGTCACCTCCACACTCTGTCATTGTGCCACTCTATGACCTCATGCTGCTTCTGATGCTACTGCCGTTACCTCCACACTCTGTCATTGTGCCACTCTGTGGCCTACTCCTGTTGGTGCCACCTCCAGAATTTGTCATTGTGCCACTCTCTGACCTCATGCTGTTGCTGCTGACGTCACCTCCACACTCTGTCATTGTGCCACTCTGTGGCCTACTACTGTTGGTGCCACCTCCAGAATTTGTCATTGTGCCACTCTCTGACCTCATGCTGCTGCTGTTGATGATGTCATCTCCACACTGTGTCATTGTGCCACTTTGTGGGCTCCTGATGTTGCTGCCACCTCCAGAATTTGTCATTGTGCCACTCTGTGGCAGTGATGCTGCCAAGTGATCGCTGTCTCACTGGAACACCCTGTGGTTTCCTAATGCTGTTTACGCCCTCACCACTCTATGACGTTGCTACTATGTTTAGTTTTCCTCTTCTTTTCACCTGTCAGAAGGAATGGGAAGGATCAGGCTTGTCTAGCCAAAAGCAGGAGTGGATACCGAACACAGAAGACATGCAAATATTCCATTTAATGGTCATTTCTGTTTTGGATCAACTTCTGTTTGTTTTTGGCTTTAGCAATACGGATGGATTATTGACCGATTGAAAGCGGACACTGACAGATGAAAGGAAGGGCAAAATGATCATAGACGTCAATGCAAAATTACTGCCGACATCCTCTCCACTCATTTGGGGGGCCTCTAAATGTATCAGCGTTTAACAGAACAGGTTCTGTCATATTTTGTGATGGTTTAAAGCTCTTGCCTCATGGAGTGACCCCTGCTGTGACGTCCCCTTACTGTGCTGAGACCTGTGCAGGCTCCAGTAACCTACTACTGTGTTCTTTGACGCTATGGTAGGATCTTAGCCCTCAGTTTGTTTTTTTCCAGCTGGCACTGCCATGACTTTATCAGGCTGCATTCCCGCTTCAGTTTTTTGGTCAGTTTTTCCCCCGTAAGTGCCCAGGGAATTTTAGAGTGAAGCGATTCTAATAGTGGCGGCAGTCATGTGCTTGTCATACTAAAACACAGCATTGTATGAAGACCAAACCAAGCTCCCTCTGCAAATTTAAGCATGGCACAACGTTCTACAGCACCCTGCAGGCTCTCTGCAGCCAGGAAATAGCTGTTTTTTAACGTGATTCGTCGTGAATGTATTCGGGTCAAAACAAATTTTGACGGAAAATTCGGCGAACTCGGCTAATCGAATTTTTGAGAAATTCGCCCATCTTTAATTATTACAATAACACCATTCTTATTGAGCATTTCTCTAATGATACACAAAGAGGTTTTTTGAATTTTGTAGAGTCTTCAGTAGACCTTTTGCTGTTATCCTTGGCTTCTTTCTTACATTTTTTCTAGATTGCCTAATATGCTTTAAACAGCACACCCACTCTTTTGAATTTTTTCTAGCTATGAATTAGCATACACACAGGTCTTTAGCAATGCTTTTGTAGCATTTTCCAGCTTTTTGTGTAACACAAGATAAAGACATTTATTATACTTACCTTTCTTGAGAAGAACAGTTGTGTCAGTATAGTCCCTTACTATACCTCTGTATGCCATTATTCTATATGGAGGCATATATTTATTATCTGTTGGATTTCAAGCAACATCTTACTACAAAACAAAATATCCTATTTTAGCATTATTTTTATTTCTGTGTTTCATTTTTTAAACACTGTACATTTCTAACACTAATATTGCATATTAAACCATAACAGAAGGCTTCATATATTTGTAATTCCAAAATCCTTAATAACTATGAATTAATGTAGTAGGACAGGAATGATATTTTCTCAGTTATATTCCAACACAGCAAGTGTCCATTTAATGCCATATAAAAACTGTTGGGTGTCTTACAGCAGATCTCTGTGTATTGCTTTGAAGATCAGAAAATTCATCATACAATCCGCCAGCTACAGTCTACGACACATTTGCAATTCACAGCTAGGTTCATTGATTTTTCCCACATTACCAATGTTTATTTGTATATCTACAAAAACACAGACAGTCCAAATAATTTCTACCAGTAGGGAGTTTTGCTCAAATAAGCAAAGTAACTGCTTCAATAATCAATTTTCAAAGTTACTTTGTGTCCTAACTCCACTTTTCCTTTTCTTAAAACATTTTTTGTATTAATTTGATATAAAGACTATGGAAATTAGTCTGGCTTGTGAAGAATGCAGGCACATTATTCTATTTGTGTCAGTTTTTATGTTGGTATCGAGGTTGTAGGCAACCATATCCAAAGAAAATCATTCAGCACTTTGAATTGTAGTATATATTTTTTCTCTACATGTAAACTTAACCAATTAAAATGTAATATAAGTGGATATCAAAACATCACCTGTTGAGCTCATTAACAGAATATGACTGGTCATACATACCCAGCTTCCACTACTAAATTTCTACTACTACTAAATTTCATCCCTCTCCTTATCACTTGACTATAGGAAAACACAGAGATATGGGAACACTGTTCTATTGACCAGTGGATGTCCCAGTCCTTAGATTCCCAGAGATATCACAGGTGATAAATGTTCCTGATGGGAATACATCTAAAAATGTAGGTTTCGCAAAGGTGAAAATAAGGCAAATTTACATTTATTTCCCAACTTATTTTACAGGACTCAACAGCATGGTGTACTATGCTATTAGATTTCACAGGAAATCTGTATGTCATGGGAAAATAGAGCAAATGTAACTCATGCAGGGCTATGTCTGATCTATTACTCCCTATGGGACCACTGTGGCTGCATCGCGGCATCTGCCGAGGTACCTTTTTTCATGGTACCCTGATGGATTCCTGCAACATAGCCATTACCATAGTGTGAACCCACTCTAATAGTAGCTAGAAAACAGTTGGACCTAGGAACAGGTAAGTACATGCTCTCTATAATAATAATAATCTTTATTTATAACACTAGTAGGACCTTTTCTCGTACTTCTCTCTAATTGATATATTTTCTTTGCTGTGTTTATTTTATCTTAAGCAATATGTCTATATCTATTTATAACATATATACAGACTGCTGAAAATCCTTGAGAAGCGAGAGTGGTAGGATCTATTATAGGGAGAGCACTTATAGGCAGGGTCACCCCTTTTGGAGTGATTAATCTGCCTCAGTAGGTCTTCATTGTAGGAGTTTTTGTAGACTATTTGGCTTATATTGTCTTTATTATCTAATATAGACATTTTGGTACTCCTTGGACATGTTTGGGATCATCTGAACCATAAGTCTTTAGCACAAAACTAGTAACCTTTGTGCGTTCCCTCAGTTTGTGCTTGGATATTTTTTTGAATATTATTCCATTGCTTTTGTTTCCTTAGGTACCCACCAGGGGTTATAGTATTGTATTTGTAATATATTAATTAAAAGTTATGTTTTAAAAAGAGCTTTCCCTTTCTGTGACGCCATACTTCTAGAGCCAGCTTTATGGCCAGTAACTCACGATCACCAATGGTATATTTCTTCTCAGCAGGAGAGAATGTTTTGGAGAAAAAAACGCAAGTATGCAGTTTACCAAAAGAGGATCTCTGCAGGAGGACAGCGCCGGCACCGACAGAAGAAGCATCCACTTCCAGAATAAAAGGACGGATAGGGTCTGAACGAGACAGGACCGGAGCCGACGCGAACGCTTTGAGCCGGTTGAAGGCTTCTTGAGCTTCTGGGAGCCAGGATTTGGGATTGGCATTTTTTTTTTGTTAGAGCCACCAAGGGAGCCACAAGCGTAGAGAAGTGTGGGATAAATTGTTTATAATAGTTGGAAAATCCCAAAAAACGCTGAATGGCCCGAAGGCCCACCAGTTGTGGCCACTGTAATACCGCGGAAAGTTTAGAAGGATCCATCCAGAGACCCTTATCAGAAACGATGTACCCTAAGAAGGGTAAGCTGGTGCGATCAAAGAGGCACTTTTCCAGCTTGGCAAAAAGCTGATGGGTGGAGGACCTGGCAGACGTGGTGGCGATGGGTCTCAAGATCAGGGGAAAAAATTAGAATATCGTCCAAGTAAACAATCACACAGACGTAGAGTAGGTCCCGGAAGATCTCATTGACAAAGTTCTGAAATACAGCAGGGGCGTTACAGAGACCGAATGGCATAACCAAGTACTCAAAATGGCCATCCCGCGTATTAAACGCCGTTTTCCACTCATCGCCTTCTCGAATGCGGATTAAGTTATAAGCACCGCGTAGATCCAGCTTGGAAAAGATTTTCGTGCCTCGCAGGCGGTCAAAAAGTTCAGAGATCAAGGGCGAGGGTAGCGTTTTTTTATCGTCATTTTATTTATGCCCCGATAGTTGATGCAGGGCTGGAGAGACCCATCTTTTTTCTCCACGAAAAAGAAGCCGGCCCCTGCCGGAGACGAGTACTTACGAATGAAGCCTTTACGGAGGTTCTCCATGATGTACTCAGACATGGCCTTAATCTCCGGGACGGAGAGGGGATAGACCCGGCCCCAGGGAGAAGTACAGCCAGGTTGCAGATCCATGGGACAATCATAAGGCCGGTGTGGAGGAAGCGTTTCGGCCTGTCTTTCCGAAAAAGACGTCAGCAAAGTCCCAGTATGGTGTAGGTAGGTCTGGTGGAGGCTTGGTAGATTTCAGGGAGGCGACCTGAGGAGCAGGTTGTGGCTTCGACAGGCAGCGTGAGAGACACGCGGAACCGCAACGCATGACTTCACCTGTGCTCCAATCCAAGGTCGGGGTATGGTCTTGCAACCATGGGAGGCCCAGAAGGATTTCGGAGGAGGATCGAGGCAGGACGAGAAGTTGCAAAGTCTCCTTGTGAAGAGCCCCAATCTGCAAGGAGAGGGGAGCAGTACGGAAGCGGATAGCGTCTTTAAGGCATTCGCCACTGACCGACGAGACGAACATAGGTTTCTGCAACGGAATCACTGGGAGACGAAACCTGGTCACAAGTTCGTGGCTTATTAAGTTTCCTGCAGGGCCTGAATCGATAAAGATGGAGGCTTGAAAGGCGCTGTCTGGTGAAACACCAACAAATACGGGCATGGTCAGACAGGGAGAGGCCGCTCTGACACCTAGGGTTGCCTCTCCTACGAGCGCTAGGTGCGGAAGTTTCCCGGGCGCACCGGACAGTCCCCAATAAAATGGCCTGAACCGCCACAGTAGAAACACAGCTGCTTCAGGCGACGCTGTGACCGTTCCTCCTGCATAGGTTCTTCCTTGGCGACCATCGGAGGAGGAAGAGGTGGCCGCTGGAACGTGGGAGCCAAGCAGGGCAAACGCCGTGGACGGACGACCTCCCGTAGAAGGCGGAACTCCTGTTGTCTTTCAGCGAACCGAATATCGACTCAGGTGGCTAAGTGGATTAAGTCATCCAAAGCAGATGGTAGATCCCGAGCGGCGAGCTTATCCTTAATTCGTCCTGAGAGACCTTGCCAGAATGTCGCCACCAAAGCTTCGTTATTCCAGTCCAGCTCCGAAGAGAGAGTGCGAAACTGCACCGAATACTGACCGACCGTGGTGCGGCGGCCAAAGAAGTACAGCCTGGTTCCTCAAAGACCGTGCGGAACCCCTGGAGGAAGGTTTGGAGGTCAGCTGTCAGAGGATCCCCTCGATCCCATAGTGGCATAGCCCAAGCCAAGGCGTCTCCAGACAAGAGGCTAATTATGAAGGCCACCTTGGCACGCTCTGTAGGGAATTGATGCCCCATCATCTCCAGGTGAATGGAGCACTGGTTGATGAACCCACGGCCGGAGCAGCGGATGCTGGTGCGACGGCGGCAGCCGGTGGAGGTAGACGGGCCGCAAGGTTCTGCATCATAGCCGCTAACTGGTCGATACGTTGGCTCTGCTGGGCGACTGCCGTCGTGACATCCCGGAGATCGGGCAGAGGTACCCTGGCGGAATCCATGGCCAGTCCGTACTGTAACGCAGAGGTGGATCCGCTGGACCACCGCAAGCGATGATAGTTAAGCCACGCCAGGAGCTGAGTCTAAGTAGCCCCCAGTTTTCACCAGAGCCCGCCGCAAAGCGGGATGGACTTGCTGCGGCGTGAGGCTACCAGGTCGCTAGCCCTGACGTGACTTGCTTGCGATGGCGGCCGGGGTACAGCGTGGTACAAAGACGTAATCCAGAGGCATAGTCGGGGACAGGCAGAAGGTCAGGGCAGGTGGCAGAGGTTCGTGGTCAGAAACGGGCAGACGGTCAGGGCAGGCGGCAAACAGGCAAGGTCAGGAAACGTAAGCAAGCGGACTGGTACACGGGTAATCAACACAGAACTCCAATACTCTCTAAACACACTGAAAACACACCAACGGACTGGCAGGAAGTGCTGGGGGCGTATTCCTTAAATAGAACCAGCGCCCGACAATTGACCAATTATCGGGACGCTGGCCCTTTAAATCTAGAGAAGCTGTGGCGTGCGCGCCTTAAGCAGTGGGCACGCGCGGGGCGGCTGGGACAGGCAGGAGCAGCGTTCACGGAGCGCGGACGGGTAAGTGACCCGGCGCAGGGGCCAGGACCGCAGAGGGATCGTCGCGGGCAGTCGCGGCACCCGTGCCGGACCCCCTGCGGGCAGAAGGGCGATCACGGGGAGCAGTGGCGCCCGCGACCCCCGTGACAACTTGGTATATAACTTGGCTAAGGGAGGCATATTACCTGGCTAAGGGGGCATATAACTCGACTAAGGGGGCATATAACCTGGCTAAGGGGGCATATTACTGTCTAAGAGGGCAGTAATCTGGCTAGATTAGGCATATTACTGGCTAAGGGGGCATATTACTGGCTAAAGGGGGCATATTACTGGCTAAAGGGGGCAGTAACCTGGCTACAGGGGGAATATTACTGACTACAGAGGGCAGTAGCCAGGCTACAGGGGGCTAGTAACCTGGCTAGAGGGGCTAATAACCTGGCTAGAGGGGGCAACTATTTGGCTAAAGGGGGCTACAACCTGGCTACAGTGGGCTACAACCTGGTTACAGTGGGCTACTACCTGGCTACAGGGGGCAAATATTTATCTACAGGGGCCTATGTAACTGCATAATAGGTATCTATGTTTCTGCTTCTACTTATATTTCAATTCTGAGGCCTATATAACTACCTTTCTACTTAATTGGGGACTGAGATACCTACCTTTTGGGAAACCTATAACTTTACCTACCTAATTGAGGACAGCCTACCTAGTTTGGGGGTGTACCTACATACCGTCTCAGGGAATTTCACTACTTCCTATATTGGTTTACAAAACAAAACTAAAACTTGGTGCACAAATTGGAGCCCCATACCCGTTTGGGACACAAGGGGGTAATTATTACCATTTGGGGCACTATAGAGGGGGAAGTTGTATAGAGATAGGAATTTGTAGAGAAGTGCTGATAAAATGAGGAGTCTTAGGGCTTGTTCACACAGAGTTTACACTCCGTGTTACAAGTGCTTTAGGGATCCGTCTTGGGGTCCGCACTGTCAATTCTTTTCAAGATGGAGTGCAGCTTCGCTATTGAAACACGGAGCTGCGTTCTCTCATGTGAACGCCACTCTGTGTTCAGCGCAGCGAGCAGTGAGAATCTCGCTGCTAATTGTTTAGTTCCGTCTTGGGGACCGACAGTGCGGACCCCAAGATGGATCCCTAAAGCGCTTGCAACACGGAGTGTATACTCCGTGTGAACAAGCCCTAAGATGTTTATTTTGTAAATTCTACAGTGAAGAGTTGTGGATGGTAGAAGACGTCATGACGTTGGGAAAAAGGAAAAGAAGGGGGGAAAATAAAAACAATTTTCAGGGCGTTCCTGTGGTCACTAAATTTTAACTGCAGTGTAATCCTGATATTTCTGCTGACCCATACAACTATATCTACCCAATGGCATGTAGGGGCGGGGGTTATAAAGTACAACTATTCAATTGGGGGTCATTTGGTCAGGACCCGGGCAGAATTATTTGAACCTTGTAGTATAGTTTTGGGTCTCGGTTTTGTAGGATTTTTTTTTACAAACAATGAGTCTTTGGTTTTTTCTCCATGTATAGGGTTTTTTTTTGGTAACTTATTGTTGGGTATTACACTTTCATAAGGGTGAGAGGGCTTTAAAAATAAAAATTTTGTCCCTCTTTTTTCAATGTGCATGAATACTGAGGAAAAGACGGGATCTATGTGAATGTGCAGAAAATCAGTGACAGACGAGAAGTTTTTTCTCATGTTAAAGAAATACATCCGCAGTTCACAATGTGACTTGAAGAATGGCGTGTGCACCCAGCCCTACACAGAAAAACTTAAGGGCCCGAGCTCCGGATGTTTTGGGACCCTAGCAATGCCCCTGATGGTTGCAAAACCATATCAAAGTTTACATGGACAAAAGTGGGAGAGAGGAGAGGTATAAGGAAAAAGCAGGATATCAAAGAAGCACAGCTTTCCAAAGGAGACAAAATATCTTATTAAGATCTATGATAGGGCAAATATACATTGTCTTGAGAGTGTCACAGTTTTCAGGGGGGCCATAAAATTTCCTTGTCATAATGCAAAATTTGCAAATTGACAGCCCTAGAAGCTGAACAGAATCTAATAAATGTTCAGACTTGGTCTATATTTTGGACACCATCTAGTATAGCTTTTGTGGTAGAATCGTCAGAATGCTCACCAAAATCTGGCTAATAGGGGAACATTTTCAACAGAACTTGGGCAGCTGTAATGCGGGGAGAGTAAAATGTTATTCCTTGACAATGCCAATAATGCAAAATGAGAATGTCCATTTATATCTGATATTTTGTTTCTTGACAGTAGCCCACATTTTTCTTTGTGCTAACAAGTAAAGGGTAAACTAACCCTTGAGAGTCACTTAAAAAAAGCCTGTCCTTAATTTTAAGACTGTTTTTTGTCCTATCTGTGTCAAAAGATGTGCAGTTTACTGTAGACAGAATTAGGCTAAACCCTGAACTTTGAAAGCAAAAATAGATTCCAAGTATTTCAATACAACCCAGCAAGACAAATTAGATGTTCTTCTGAAGGACAGGAGAGGCATAACCAAATTGAGTTCCATATCCCAGGTTTCTGCAGACTGTGGAATAACCATAAGCTGGTGCTCTATATAATGGCTTCAGTTGCTCCAAAAATACTTTCTCTGTTTCCTAAATAAGGAAATAATGCATCCTTTTTCCCCCAGGAAGGAATATTGCTCATTTTGTGCAATAAATAGTAGTTAAACCCCCAGTTTGTCTCCAGTCTTTCACTAAAATACAAAAATGCCATTTGTAGGCCCTTTAAAAACTAATAATACCCCTATCTAACAAATAAGTTGAGCAGGGGGGCAAGATGGGCAGTATGATGTCATAGTGCAGTTGAACCAGAATGCTATCTGTCAATAATGTTCTGAACATCTTGTAGACCGTGGACCTAAAACAGCCTGTGATCTACAAGACTGAGAATAACATTGCACGGAGTCTATAGTGCCCAAGTGCATACCACAGGTTTCTGTCCAAAAAGTTAAAAAGTTGTGCTCATCCAGGAATCTGAGGCACTGGACTACAAGTCCTGGTTGACCCATGTGAATTACACCACTGATCAATGATTTTAAATCTAAGGGTCGGAAGACTCAAAGTTTTCCTGTATTTTCAGAGAATTTTTCAGGCTAAGCTGTGATGTTTGTGTACATGAGGAGTGACAACATTTTTGCTCATTACATAACTTATATATGTTATTTTTTTCATGAGTTTTCCCATCTGCAGGGTTTTTAAAATGTTTTAGTTGTTCTTGAGCTATTGGATAGAGCAACACTTACTAGAGCTCCTAGCTGTGTCTCTATGTCATTCTTTTCCTGTCTGACCCTGCAGTCCCCTCTTTCTCTCTCTCCTCCTCTATCCATAACAGGAGCATAAGAAGCATTTAAAGGGGACTATAGCAAAATAAGATGGGTCCCCTCCAATATCAGAAAGACACAAACTTTTTATTCCCTGCAAATAGGTGTTATGTTACTGCCCATGAGTGTGCCCCTCAATCTTTGGGACGAATTTTGAGCAAGCAATCAAATTTGCGTATGCAGGAAAAACCAAGCGACTAACTGACAGTCAACAGGTAAAATGAAGTGTATTATACTGGCAAACTTCCAATTGGCTGCCTAATTTTCCAGCAGGCTGCAGATTAGTTGCCCAAAATTCATCTTGACCCGAATCCAAACCACAACACTATTTGTGGTGTCATCCATCTCAAGGTTGATTTTAACTGTTTTTCACAGTAAATAAGTTTAAGAGGGGAAGGAGGAAGAATAGAGCCTGATAAGTGAAGAAAGAGGCATTTTCTCTAATAAAATATATTTTGAAAGTTCCATACATATACTTCCTTTTGACATTTATCGAAAGTTACTTCAAAGGTTAGTGTTGATTTAACTGTTCTGCTTAAGCAGTTCTGGGAACTCCTCCACCTCTGGAGATATATAAGTACGTAGTCCCTCAAACCACTAGTATTAAAATGTGTAGTACATTTAATAATATTACTAACAAATTATGGATTTGATTTTTTGAGCTTTACATAAAATTTGAGAGATCTTGGCAACATTAGATATGTGAACATCTTTCACAGAGCAAAGGTGACACCTTCTGGACATATTGAGTAAATCTTGACTTTTTCACAGCAGAGAACTCAGTTCTTATAAGCAGTGAAGATCATACAAAGAGCTTCAGTAGATCAAGTAGAAACAGATACTGGTTATGTCTAGCAAGGTATACATATGTATTTGTTATAAATAAATAATATCAAACAATACATTTCCAAAAAAGAGCCTAGGATGGTATCTCCATGTCGTCATCATTCATCATCATCAACACAGGTGACTTGGTCGTCCTGACTTTCTTGCCACCAGAAGCTGCGGACTACACGCAAGGGGGCACTGCAAGCGTTGCCGACCGCTACCAGGGATTTTTGCCTGATTGACCGGCTTTCCTTCACCTCCTCTGATGGCAGTCATAGTAAACTGGGCGTCAGAGCAGACTAAAATCAACCCTCTTATCTATATTTACATGCCATCCTGACGCGCAAACCGCATTATTTGTCATCAAAGGAGTCTTCAGACAGAAGGATACTATCCCACAGTGGTTTGGGTAAAACGAGTTGACATTTGGGCTGCTTCATGTTGGACGGATGCTGATGATGCTGATGAACTGAACATTCGTGGCCGTGACGGGAGAGAACGAAGAAAGGTAAGTACTGGCTAGAAACTGCAGGGTTGCATTAACCACTAAGGACAGATTGGCGACGATGTTCGATTACTATGAGATTCACAGGAGCCTGTGACCCAGCGATGACAGGCCTGGACGGTCCTGCAACTGACGCGATCCGCTGCGTCATGCGGTGTTGTCCGCCAGCACTGGAAGAGCACCTACTCTCGTACCTCTACCTCCATGTGCTATCCCACCTCTTTGCTCGCTTAACCACCTGCATTTCGCTTCCATGTTCAATAAATTAATTAAAAATTTGAGAAGGTTATGAGAATAGTTTTGGAACAAAGTCTTCTTATTAAAAGACGGTAAATCACAGCGTGATTCTCAGATCCCCTAATCAAAACAAAATTGCTGGATTCAAAAATAAAACTGCAAGGGTGTCTATCTACAACATCTGGACGGGCACAACAGATTGCAAAAAAACAACGTATCTGTTCACGTTTTCGTATAATACCGGTATGTTTTTGCAGCAGACCTTTCAATTCACCTGTGAGTGACTATAAATTGCTGTTTTATAAGATTTTACGTGGATGACCAGCGTCAATTGAACAAAGCTGGAGATGAGCAAGAAGTAAAAAACACGTAATTTTTTGGTGTGCGGTTGGTGGCGGGTGTGTCTTCTTTTTTTCTTCTGTTCTGTTATGTGTTTCGTACATGATACAACGGTATTATTGGTCAAACAAACAACCTGTGCTGACTACAAGATTGCTTGGATTGTAAATTTAACTCTGCAAGGAGGATATACACACCACAGGTGAATTGACGTAAAATTTAAAATGAACACCTATCTGAAATGTATACTGATAATAAAATTGATTTTTGCACCTAACAAAAGAGACCTTGCAGTGTACTAGAAAATTAGTTATGCACCAATATAAGTTCAGCTGCCCAATAACCGTGGAAATATTACAATAGCAAACTTGTTAATAATAAAGATATTGCAAGACAGCCATGCACACTAAGATTCTCTTTGGTGAAGCTTTATCCAGTGCTCTTATAGATAGAGCTTGCTCTGTGTACGCCCGCGGGCCTAACCCCCCCCCCCCCAACGACAGCCCCCCCTCCCCCTGTGACTTAACAGATCGGTAGATAGCTGCTTTAAAATTCCCTCTAGCTAACTCTACATAAAATCTTCAAATCTCTAATATAAACTAAATTGGATAAGGATTACAGCTAATATTAGAGGTTTCTACTGTGCGAAATAGACTAATTTCTCTGAGCTGTTTGGCCACACGGCAGAGCCACCGTCCTATTTCCGATGATACGCTTGACAGAAACACTAAAGGCTGAACAGGAAGGGCTGTTTCTAGTTCAACAAACGAGTGTCTAGGTGATTTTTCCAGCCAATCGCAACATACACATCCCAGTCATAACGTCGCACACACATCTCACCCTGCTCTATTCAGTAATCTGAGTTTCTGGCCGCCCAAATGGGACAGGAGGAAGCCCGAAAATGGCGCGATCTACAATTAGATTAAGGCACAGATTTTATCCTAATTTTCGCATGATCTTATACAATTCTCTTTCGATCACCATAAAAACCTGCCGATTTCAACTTTGTCGATAAAGAAGCGCTCACAACTTACTCCTGATGATAATACAATGATAATGCACAATCAGTGCTCCAAATCTTCTGTAAACAATATGACAAATCCGATATTTTCACCACCATGTTTTGGTGCCACCATCTGGCATCAACTGGATACAACTTTAGATGATATCAATTCTTAGCGTAGATCATGGAATGTTGTATAAACAACCTACATAATTCGCGTTGCCCTGATGACTTTTTTGGCACTGATACTTAACTTTATCAACTCTTCTTCTTGTTGAGTACAATCCATAATGTCACAACAGATTAATGGCCAACTGAAGCCTTTGATGTGACATCAGTAGTTTCATCAAGAGATATAAAAAAATATTTACATTACTTATGTCTCTCTTAATCAGATCTGATGATTGTAACGTTTGTGTTCAGTATCTCATTATTAGGTCTTTATATATTTCAACAGAGTGGTAACTCAGATATTCTTTTATAATTGAAGTTCTTTTAGTTCTGCATATCGTAAATAGAAGACTGGAGCATATCACAGAAGAGTTTCTTTAAAAAATTGCTCCTTCACTGAAGGCTTTTCCAACGGAGCTATAGAAGTGAACAATGTGGTACTGAAACTTGCAGAGGTTACATTTGTAGAGCCTTTTACAAATTTAAGGATGGCATTAGATTGGCTTTTATGAAGGTGTAACTGCCTGAAATGTATTCCTTCCTTTCATCCTCACTTTTTTTCCAAGAGCTGGGAATGATTAGTTTCAAAATGTCTATTTATGTTCAATGTTCTGCTTACTACCATTTCAGTACATAGAACGTAAAATGATCTACCATTTTTTTCTATAATGCCATACATCTTGGTCCATGTATCTTAAAAGGGTCAGCTACTGCTACTACCATTTCCTTTACTTAACTTTGTTTTTTTTTATTTTTTAAGTTCTCCAGTAGGGGGGCAGTAACAGAAGAATAACTATATGCAGCCTGTTAGCCCTGCAGGTAATTAGGGGTTATTAGCCTAACTGACCACAAGATGGAAAAGGGCAGGGTTAATAAGCAGAAATAGGGGTTAATACGGATGCACAACAGTAGTAGCGGTGAAATTGAGTCTGCACTATGCTACAAGATGGCGTTCCTTATGTAAGTTAAGATGGCTGCTGCTATTTATAATGGTGGAAAATGGCACAGGCCCTCACCTCTCCCAGCCTCCCCCTCACTTATCTCAGTAATGATGCTCAATTAGAAATCCACAACACCCCAGAACAATAGATTGAATGTGGTTATGTGGTTGCTGGTAACGGCAATCACAGGGCCCCCAGATATGCATTCCCCGCGGTATTCCGCTGCTCCCTGCTCTGACGGCCAGAAGGGAGGTCAAAGAGCCTAACTAGAAGTCCCAGAACTAGATGCTCTGTGCCAGAGTCCTGTTGTTTTGGCCTACAGACCTCCAGCACAGATGGCAGCATGTATGCAATTTGCCATTTAAATGCCAAATTTTATTGCGCAGAATATTAGTATCGAATGCGCCTGATTTATGAACCTGCTCTACAGCAGGTCAGAAATCATGCACATTCTAGCGCTAATACGAGATTTCTGATTCAGATAAACCACTTTGAAAGTGTTTTACCTGTTCCAGCATTAATGCTCCTAGAAATGCCGTAGTGAAGCTATAAGTCTATAGCTTCGTACAGTTCTATTGCGCTCCGCCTCCTGCACGCTCCCGAAATCAGACGCAAGTATTAAGCATCGATTGCTTTTAAAAATTTAGCAAACGGGGCTGTGCTGGATATCAGGCTGAAAAGACACCAAATATCTGGCACAGCCCCATTCATACATGTCGCTCCAAATGTTTTATCCTCGGTTACTGCACCTGGCCGTGCAGGAGCCAAAGATTAAACGTCCTTGTCGGCATGCGACCGCATGTCAGCGAAAATGGCTACGCATGTCAGTGCTGACACGCGTGTCATAGGTTCGCCATCACGGGCCTACAATGTACCCCAAATACTCCTCTAGCCAAATGACACATTTCTTAAGATCAACAGTAAACCCTTCTTTCCTAAAAGAATCAAGTACTGCCTGCACCTGATAGGTCTACCAGTCAGAGATGTAGACTACAATATAAGCACCTCCATAGCTTTCATAGGGATTCAAAATCCTGTTGATCATTCTCAGTAAAGGCTGTTTTCTCTATTGCCTCCTCTGACAGGGGAATCTGCCTGTAACATTTGGTGAGGTCCAAAGTGGTAATATAGCTTGCTGGCTCCAACCTTTCAATTAACTCTTCCATTCTGGGAATAAGGTGGGAATCACACTTGGAGACTTCATTCAGCCACCAGAAGTCATTACAGAACCATTAGGTCCCATTTGGCTTCGGCCCCAACCCAATGGGGCTGGACCAACCATATTTGGATTCTTCAATAATCCCCAGGGCTAACATACATCTTACCTCCTCAGAGACAGCTTGTCTCTGAGCTTCAGGGATTTTGTACAGCTTAACATTTACTTTCAACTTGGAGTTAGTGAATATATCATGGTGAATGATATCCAAAGTGACTAGAAGGTAAGTGAACATATACCTGTTCCGGTGTAAAAATGCCCTGGTTTATTGTTTTGGACATTGCATCACCTATGGTAACCTTTTCAATTCCTAAGTGGAATTCCACTTGGGATTTTGTGGTTGCTATTGTGGACTCTCTATTAAGTCAGGTTCTGATAAAATTTACATAATATATTTGGATGGCTTTTTTTTTTGTCAGGCTGTAAATCTCATAATATGCCTCCCTCACCTTCTCCACCACTTCAAAAGAGCCTTTCCACTTAGCCAGGAATTTGCTTTCCACTATGGATACTAGTGCCCGATAACCAGGGTTGAACTGCCTAACCCAGGTTGCTCTGTTGTATACCTGGCTCTGGGACTCACTTTGTAGATGTTGACTTACAATGGGCATAACATTACTTATCCAATCCTGAATTTGGGCTACATGATACTTTTAAAAGTTGTAGCCTCACTCACCCATGTTTTGTTTGCAATATCCAGCAAATCCCTGGGGTCTCTCCCATACAGTAGCTCAAATTGGGGAAACCCAGTGGATGACTGAGGCATTTCTTGGATGGAGAACAGCAGGTATGGCAGCAGACAATCCAAGTCGATACACAGAGGTACTCAACTGTTTAATTATCGGCAATTTGCACAAGTGTTTCATAACTTTGGACGTTAAAGTGGTACCCTGGTCAGTCAGTATTTCTTTTGGTAGATCAGTTCTAAAAAATATATTAAATAACTCCCAAGCAATGCATTTGGAGGAGGTATTTTGCAGTGTAACAACCTCAGGATATCTGGTGGCACAATCTAGCACTGTCTAAATATATTGGTAGGTAGCCTGGGAAGATTTGAGTTATGTACCAATAAATCCATGGCTATCCTTTCAACAAGAACCTCAATTATTGGCAGGAGAACTTAGGGACTCAGAATATGAGACATAGAATCAGTTAATTAATAAGCTGGTCAGGACTTACAACAATTTTTAACCACTTGATAACCAATAGCCAATAGAACCTTTGCAGGATTCGCTCCTGCTTTTTGTCTGCCTCCAAATGTCTCCCTAGTACATGAGTGTGAGTCGTATCAATAACCATGCATTTCAACAGTACTGGCACCAGCAATTATTCCACAATTTCATCCTCCACCTTATTGTCAAGATATAGTAAATTATTATTTACAGAGAAATAAGGAAACCTTTGATCAACACTAGGCTCATGAGGTACTTTGTTCAGTACCATTACATTTTCAAACACATTTTTCAGGGTGGGGTTTCACAACTAGTCTAAAAAATGTTACAGTGACACTTCCAAGTCAGGGACATTCTACTAAGGGGTAGATGGCTAACCCTTGTCTCGAGCCAATACTGCTAAGGAGAAACTATCAGTTACTTCTGTGGTCACCCCTACAGCATCAGACTATACATTCTCAAATAATAGAAGGGGACTGAGAGACTGTGGACACAAAACATGGTTGATTTGAGATCAGAGTTCCCAGAACAATTCATGCCATGACCAAGTCAAGTTCTGACCAGCAATTAATGGATATATCAAGTGTCTTACCACAACAACCTCATTGGTCAGAGAGATCCACAGGTAGTCTCTACAGTCACTTTGGCAAGAGTATAATCCTTAGCATCCCTAAGAATACAAACCACTCCCACCCATTGAAAGACAGCAGGTGGTACCACACTCCATTGGCTCCCATTTTTGAGGACAGCTTGTTTTAATATGCCCTAGTCGGTGGCACCTCCAGCAGTAAAACCTCAAGCCTGTCCCTGTTTGGGGGTTTAAAAGGTGAGGGTACCTTTCTTAGGCAGACAAACCTCTCTTCCTGAGGCTGATAACCCAAGCTTGGTCTGCTGGCTTGGTCTCTTTTTCAAATGCAGAGTGGAGTTGATATTTGATCCTTGTAGGCAAGTTCTGGAGCATCCCATGAACTGCTTTGGTTTACTGCCAGGCCTAAGATAGACTTCAGTCCTGGTAAACCAGTTGGATTTTGGGGTCTCCCTGAGCACCCCAGGGGTGTATGTCTCAAGAAGTCCACTCATGTAGCGATCCAGAACAATCCTATCGACCATGTTAGATGGATTCAGAGTCTCTGACTGTAGCCAAGCCATAAATTCTGCTTTAAGGATTCCATAGTCTTGTCCTGCAGTCACGTCAAAATAGACTTTTTGCGGATCACTAGTCAAGTAAGTTGCTAGAATGTTAGCCCAATTACAAAAGGGGAGTTTCTCCCTTTCAGCAAATGGATAAGTATGCCTCTATGTCATCTTTTGGCGCCATCTTTTGCAAGGCGCGTTGCACTGCCTTCTATACATTTAAAGTTTTAGACTTCTCCTCCATCATCTTTGGTTGTGCAACACTGCTAGGCAGCATTTGCCTATTCAAGCATATTACCATATTACCAATATTCAAGCATTACCAAGTGCTTAAATAGCTCCTCCATGGCAGGTGACTGGCTTGCTATGGACATAGCACCCTTTACCCAGGACATCAGTAGTCACCCTTAGCAATCACTTGCCCTCATCCTCAACCATATGTGGGAGCTAGCATACAAGGCAGACACCAGTAGGTTGGATGCAGCAAAAAAAGTTATTTGAGAAAAAAGAAAAACATACAAAAAACAAAACAACTATATAAAGTCCAACAACAGATATTATTCACTTCAGAAAAAGCAACACAAATTTTTATACCCTGTTATTCTCAGTATAGTTCTTTCTCTCACAGGCAGAAATGACCCTAGGAACTTAACTGATCATAGGTTGATAAATTCATCTTAATGCAGCAGTGTCTTTTTTTCCAAGGTAACTGTGGAAAAGATGGCTCCCAAGCACTCCACTAAGAGTCTCTCTACAATGCTTCAGGGTAGCTTCTCCCTTTTAGTTCACCCTGGGAGCTGGGACTAAACAGAGCAATGCTGAGTTGCATGCCAGAATTTAAAATGACATCTGCTCCCTGTGCTGGTGCCACCACGTCTGCCTATTACCAAGTGGAGAGCTGGTTCTTCTATATCTGTAACTTATCTATCCTTGCTTACAGTGTATAGGCTCTCATAGGCAACATAAAATGATGTGGTAGGCTGGATTCGGTCCACTATCCTTGAGTTTGACAAATGTGTTCTAGTGGATGTAAATTGGAATGCCACTCTCACTGTCTGTACCATACAAAGTGTCAATTAACAACATTTTTGGATAGAAATACCCATCAATATACAGTGGGGGAAATAAGTATTTGACTGGCGCCTTTGCAAGTTTCCCCACCAACAAAGATCACATTTTATGTTTTTAAAATTCTGGATCTGGCTGGTGGAGGCTCGGGGGTCAGAGATACAGTCTCCGCTGGAGCAGATTGGTTTTTGTCTAGTGGGTTCCAGGGCAGTAACCAGTGGTGAGGCTGGGCTTAATGTCCTTGTCTCTCTCCCATCACCACATTTTCCCCACCCTTGGTTGAACTTGATGGACACGTGTCTTCTTTCAACCGTACTATGTAACTATGTAAATCATTAATTTGCATTTTATTGCATGAAATAAGTATTTGATACAATTGAAAAACAGCTACAACCCATCTCTTAAAAGTGTCCCTACGATAAAAATTACAGACCTCTCCATCATTTGGTGGTGTGGAAATTTGCTAATTCACCCGTGTATCAAATACTTATTTCCCCTACTGTATACTCTCAGGAAGAAACAGAAAACCCCTTTAGCATTAAAATAACCAAACGTCTACAGGAAGTATAATAATTTTCCAATTTATTGAAACTCATCATAACATTATTATTTTGAATTAATTCATGTAAACCATGGTAACAGTTTAACAAAATAATGATTTAATCAAATTGCTGTTTGTTCTATGTTATGACTTTCAGACCTTGCTGTATTGACACTCATGTATTTATACTGATAAAATGTTGTTCAAAAGCATATATACCTAGGTGTCTTCTCTTTCTACAATCCTGGTAGTGTTTTTTATTTTTACAATGGTCACTGTGCAGTATAAATGACGCACTTGTTTTACCCTGTGGGGCGATGCGATCACAGCGATGCCGAATTTATATAGTTTTTTTTTTAAAATTTCAAAAATTGTTTTATTCTTTTAATAACGATAACTTTTGTGGGACAAACTGACATTCTCATTGGTGACACTTTGGTGTTTATATGACATTTTGATTGCTTTTATTCTATTTTATATGCAGCGGGATGAACAAAAATTGCAATTCTTTCATTTTTTTGGTTCATCATGCAGGCTAAATAACATGACATATTTACAGGCTGCATCATTATGCATGCTGCAATACTAAATACAGTATGTGTTCTTTTTATTTTTGATATTTTTACTTTTTATATTTTATTTTTGGGGGGCGATTGGCATCTGTAACGGGGAAAGGGCAGTGTACATGTTTTATTTTATTTATTTGTGTATGTGTTTTTCGCTTTTTGTTTTTTACTTTCACATTTTTACTTGTTGCAATTTAATATATCGCTGCAATGATATGTAGCAAACCAGTACTGTACTGCTACGTATCGTAGCTGTCAATCACCGTGCACGGCTGTGCCCTACAGGTACGGCCAGGTGTAGTGTCCTCACAGGCAACCCAGAAGCTTTTGCTAGGCTTCCAGGCTGCCATACAATCCACCGACACTCCACAATCGCGCAAGAGGGGTGCCAATGCAGACAGAGGTCCCTCCCTCTGTCTTTTCCTTAACGGCCATGGCATCTAAAGGGATTATTCAGCCATGACCAATAGGGCATGACCAATAGGGCATGGAGCCAGCTGAAATGTATAGCTGATTCCATGCCCCGATCCAGCGGACTCCACTTGTGAGTCCACCCAATCTCCATGACATACCCATAAGTCAATTTGTGGGAGCCCCTTCCCTCCTATGATGTATGGGTCTTCCAAATGGACAATGACCCAAAGCATACTGCCAAACTGGTTACAAAGTGACTTAAGGATAACCAAGTCAATGCTTTGGAGTGGTCATCACAAAGCCCTGATCTCAGTCCTATTGCAAATTTATGGGCAGAGCTGAAAAGGCAGGTGCGAGCAAGACGACCTACAAACATGGCTCAGCTACACCAGTTCTGTCAGGAGGAATGGGCCAAAATAGCTACCAACTATTCTGAGAAGCTTGTGAAAGGATATCCAAAATGTTTAACCCAAGTCATACAGTGTAAGGGCAATGCTACCAAATACTAATGAAATGTATGTAAACTTTGGACTTTGCAGAAAGTAATAGAAATGCCTTAAACAATTCTCTCTTTCTCTCTTTATTCTGGCATTTGGCAAAGACAGTATAAATAATTTTGATAATCCTAGTTAAACTAAAACAGGTAAGGTTTATTCTGATTTCTTGTCAGATACTGAGAAAAACATGCATATGTGTCTTTTTATATAGTGCATATAGACTTCCGGTTTCAACTGTAGGTGTGGGTACAAGAAGTGGGACCTGCACCTATCACACATTGATGGAATACTAAATTAATATGCCATAAGTGTGTGAGATGGGACATCCCCTTTAATGGAGCAAGGGTTTTTTTTCATCACAAATTCTCAGTTGAACTAAGTTTTTAACTCCAAATTCACTGAGGACCATTGACATATTTTTTTTTAAAGCTATAACTTTGGCTGAAAGAGGGTGTTGTCTTATTACAAATCAAACCTAAGACATCTTACAGTTGGCACAACTTGGTTTTTCATTTATAATGTTTTAATTATTACAAATGGCTTAAGATAATTGTAAGGGTTCGGTGGATTCGCTGGACCACCGCAAGCGATGATAGTTAAGCCACGCCAGGGAACGGAATCTAAGTAGCCCCCGGTTTTCACCAGAGCCCGCCGCAAAGCGGGATGGACTTGCTGCGGCGTGAGGCTACCAGGTCGTTACCCCTGACGTGACTTGCTTGCGGTGGCAGCCGGGGTACTGCGTGGTACAGAATCGTAATCCAAAGGCGTAGTCGGGGACAGGCAGAAGGTCAGGGCAGGCGGCAGAGGTTCGTGGTCAGAGACGGGCAGACGGTCAGGGCAGGCGGCAAACAGGCAAGGTCAGGAAACGTAGCGGAACGGACTGGTACACGGGTAATCAATACGGACACTAGACACTCTCTTAGCTCACAAAAAGCACACAACGATCTGGCAGCGAGTGCTGGGGGCGTAACCCTTACATAGGACCAGCGTCCAGCAAAGGACCAATTAACGGGACACTGGCCCTTTAAATCTAGACCAGCTGTCGCGAGCGCGTGCTAAGGGAAGGGCACGCGCTCGGCAGCCAGAACGGACGGGAGCGCCGTGCACAGGAGCGGGGCCAGGTAAGCGAGCCAGCGCTAGGACAGAGGGCACGGGGGTGGTCGCGGGTGCCCGCGTTGCCCGCGCCGGACCCCGGGCAGGCAGGGGAACGGCTGCAGGGGCAGCGGCGCCCACGGCCGCCGTGACAATAATGAAACCCTTATCCACTTTATCTGTTTCATGTATTTTAACAGAATATAATTAGAGGTGGGCGATTCGATTCTAACGAAGTGGAATTCGTTTAGAATTTCAGGAAAACTTCGATTCTGAACGAAGTAGAAGTTTGGGGTGATTCGCGGAAACGAAGTGTGTTTTTAATTGATAAAATGGCTGCGAGCACATGGCGTTACATGGGGCAAAGAAGTCTGTAAGGAAGAAAGGAGTAGCCTAAACGACATGTGCAGAGAGGAAGCCAATCAGAGACCGGTGGGATTCTGTGACGTCACCGCTCTATGTAAGTTCGGACGCGACGCTGGCAGTTCACACTCCTTTCTCTGTGCCGTGTTGTAGCTGCTACAGCTCCAATGTTAGAGATCTCACACAAAAGAAAGACCTTTTATACAGCGATTTATGTGGGGGTATCACAGCTTTTCTCAGAGACTGTTTCTCTTACTTTCTAATTTTGATTTTGTGGGGTATTGGAATTGAAGTCCAGTGTGTGTCCAATTCAGCTGCATATACAATTCAATGCTATCTGCTCAGTTCTGGAGCACATTGAATATCCAAGGCTTATCTAGGCCGGTTGTTGCTGTTGTATTCAGTTAAAGAATCAGTGTTTTTACAATCCAAATACAAGTTAATTTTTGGCTGCTTATGTCTTTTGCGCAATTTATATCCAAGGGCTACTTAAACATCTTTGTGCTATTGTAGTCAGTAAAAGAAAGGTTTTTTTTTAAACGCCAAAGAAGAAATTTTGCCTGTAGCATAATTCATATCCGAAGGTTAATTAAGTGTTTTTCTGCTGTTGTGGTCAGTAAAATACACGTCGTTTTAACACGCTACATAGCTGGTAATTTTTGGCAGCTCATTTCTTTTGCGCAATTTAGATCCAAGGGTTAATTAAGTGTTTTTCTGCTGTTGTGGTCAGTAAAATACACGTCGTTTTAACACGCTACATAGCTGGTAATTTTTGGCAGCTCATTTCTTTTGCGCAATTTAGATCCAAGGGTTAATTAAGTGTTTTTCTGATGTTGGGTCACTAAAAGAAATGGTGTTTTTCAACGCCAAAGAAGAAATTTTGCCTGTAGCATAATTTATATCCGAAGGTTAATTAAGCCTGCTACGCTTTTATATTCAGTAAAATACACAGTGTTTTTAAACGGCACATACAAGTAAATTTTTCCTGCCCATTTGTGGAGCGCAATTTATATCCAAGGGTTACCCAAGCTTGTTAGTGGGTTCATTTGGAGTCAAATACAGGGTGTGTATTTATCATATACAGATATCTTCATTAAACAGAGTCTGTACATTTTAGAACAAACAGTATGTCAGACAGAGAGGTGGCAGGCTCTTCACATGCGAGTGGCAGTGGCATAAACATTCCTGGAGAGGGCACAGGTCGCAGCACAGTAAGGGAACGTTGCAGCAGGGGTCACTCGGTGAGGCCAGAACTGCCAGTGTCATCTAGCGGCCGTGTGTTGACCAGCAACCCAAGGGTTCTTGATTGGTTGACTAGTTCATCCACTTCCTCCCAGATGACATCTTACAACCCCAGCCAAGAGTCGGTGGGAACATCAGACACAACCCTTAGTTGGCATGGCCCGGGAGCGGGTCAGCAGCCCTCACCTGTCCTCAAACCGCCTATGTCCCATCCGGTTCCCTCAGCCAGAGATCTACTATGTGGTCTGGGCTCAACGCCACTATACAGCGAGGATGAACAATTTGAGGAGGACAATCAGCAGCTACTTGGCAACAAAGAAATGGGGCCAATATCCCCTGCTTCTTGCAGTAGGCGGCAAAGTATAGATCTGGAGAGTGGCATGGGAGGTCATATTGTAAGGGGTCAGCCTCTGCATACCAAGACCGTTGAGGAGGACAGCAGTGAAGATCAAACAATAATCGATGATGATGTAGCCGACCGCACTTGGGAGCCGGGTGAAGCAAGGGCTATATCATCGTCAGGAGAAGAGGGCGTTAGCTTGCGCCTCAGTCAGTGGCGCAGCCAGCAACTGGGTAGTGTGGCCGTGAGTCAGCCGGGTAGCAGCAGTAAGAGGTCGGGAGCCAAGCGGCCACGGGGTAGAAAACCCGATTCGTAGGTCAAAGAACGTAGCGGCACAGGGGCTCAGCGAGGCAGCGGCGGTAGTAGTCACTCAGTGCGGAGCCTTGGCGGTAAAACTAGCTACTCGGCAGTGTGGCAGTTCTTTGCTAAGACAACGGAGGAGCCAAATATGGGTATATGTAGAATCTGTGTGCAGAAAGTAAAGCGTGGCCAGGGAGCTAACGTTGGCGTCAACACATGCAGCGTCACCATCTGGTGGCCTGGGAGAAATGTGGCTCAGGTGTTTTGGTCCATCCTGCCACCGCAGCAGCAGCGCCCAGTGGCATGCATACCATTGCAGCCAGTCAAGGCTCCACCACCTCTGCAGAAGGGAGCTGTTTCTCTTTGCCATCATCTCCCAGTCCAGATGCACTCTGACACCCCAGTTAGAAGATCCGCTGGACTACTGGGCAGCCAAACTGGATATGTGGCCGCAAATTGCCGAGTTTGCAGTGGAGAAGCTGTCCTGCGCAGCCAGTAGTGTTGCAACAGAGCGGGTGTTCAGTGCGGCGGGGGCCATTGTTACCCCATGGAGAACCCGCTTGTCCACTGGAAATGTGGAACGACTGACCTTTGTCAAGATAAATCAGGCGTGGATCGGCCAGGATTTCCACACACCAATGCCTTAGCCATGAAGCCTCATCAAAGCTTTGAGAAAAGAGTCTGGGTACAAACTACCTGCCTCAGCCACTATTCTGATGCTGCCACCCGCCTGATGCCACACATCTGCTGCCAGTTTCTCCAACTGCCTGCCACCATCTTTACCAGGGACTGGTATTGCCACCCACCTCCACACTCTGTCATTGTGCCACTCTATGACCTCATGCTGCTGTTGCTGGTGGCGTGACCTCCACACTCTGTCATTGTGCCACTATGTAGCCTAATCCTGTTTGTGCTACCTCCAGAATGTCATTGTGCCACTCTATGACCTCATGCTGCTGCTGTTGCTCCTGCCGTGACCTCCAATCTCTGTCATTGTGCCACTCTGTTGCCTACTCCTGTTTGTGCAACCTCCACACTCTGTCATTGTGCCACTGTCTGACCTCATGCTGCTGCTGTGGCTGCTGCCGTGACTTACACACTGTCATTGTTCCACTGTCTGATCTCATGCTGCTGCTGTTGCTGGTGCCGTGACCTCCACACTCTGTGATTGTGCCACTCTTTGGCCTACTCCTGTTTTTGCGACCTCCAGATCGTTTTTGTGCCACTGTCTGACCTCATGCTGCTGCTGTTGCTGGTGCCGTGACCTCCACACTCTGTGATTGTGCCACTCTTTGGCCTACTCCTGTTTTTGCCACCTCCAGAATGTTATTGTGCCACTGTCTGACCTCATGCTGCTGCTGTTGCTGGTGCCGTGACCTCCACACTCTGTCATTGTTCCACTCTCGGGCCTCCTCCTGTTTGTGCCACTTCCAGAATGTCATTGTGCCAATGTCTGACCTCATGCTGCTGCTGTTGCTCCTGCCATGACCTCCAAACTCTGTCATTGTGCCACTCTGTTGCCTACTCCTGTTTGTGCAACCTCCACACTCTGTCATTGTGCCACTGTCTGACCTCATGCTGCTGCTGTGGCTGCTGCCGTGACTTACACACTGTCATTGTGCCACTGTCTGACCTCATGCTGCTGCTGTTGCTGGTGCCGTGACCTCCACACTATGTGATTGTGGCACTCTTTGGCCTACTCCTGTTTTTGCCACCTCCAGAATGTTATTGTGCCACTGTCTGACCTCATGCTGCTGCTGTTGCTGGTGCCGTGACCTCCACACTCTGTGATTGTGCCACTCTGTGGCCTACTCCTGTTTTTGCCACCTCGAAAATGTCATTGTGCCGCTCTCTGACCTCATGCTGATGCTGTGGCTGCTGCCATGCCCTCCACACTCTGTCATTGTGCCACTGTCCCCCAAGCATCCCCAAACACCGTGGCAGCATACAGTGGAGATGGAGGCAGGGAGTCCCTCAGAATCACTTGCGCCCATGGCCTTCAGCATGCTGATTTTGCCTGGCTAGTGACAGCCGAATAGTCACCATCCGGCAGAGGGATGACTTCTGGCTCTCCACCTTCTTGGACCCTCTCTACCGGTCCAAAATGGGAGCCTTTATTCCAGCTGCTGAGAGGGAGGACAAACTCAAATACTATAGAAAAATCCTCTGTAGTCAGTTTGCTAACGTTCTGAAACCATTTTTGGCCAAGGCAATTCTACCTCCATCAGCTTCTTCATTAATACCTAAAAAAGTTCCAACGCAGTTTATTATGAAGTATAAACGTTGTAGTTTGAATCCAGTTTCTGCGTGGCACCAATTTGTTGAAATGCAGCGTATAGAATTGAAGGAGACCCTAACTACAGGGAATGTTTCAGGTGCTTATTTTGCATTCGGTGCCATTAATGATGGAATTTAGTACAAAACTTGAATACTGAACTACAAACAAATGCTGTAAAACTGGCTTCGGATGAGCTTCTTCAGTATGAAGAATGAGAATCGTATGTCCAAATTACAGACAGGAAAAACCATCTCCGCCTTATCCTTGAGCCTCGTCTGTCATATCTGTGTACCGTACCTCTTGCCTCCGTCCCTTGACCACGATCCTTGCCGGCAGTCCTGACCTTACGCCTGTCCCCGACTCCAAGTTTGCCTTACAATTTTGTACCACGCTACACCTCGGCTGCCACCGCAAGCAAGTCACTTCAGGGGTAGCAACCTGGTAGACTCCCGCCGCAGCAAGTCCATCCCGCTTTGCGGCGGGCTCTGGTGAAAACCGGGACCTACTTAGATTCTGCTCCCTGGCGTGGCTATTGCCATTGTCCCCTTACTGTGCTGCTATCTGTGGTTGCTCCGGTAACCTACTACTGTGTTCTTTGATGCTATGGTAGGATCTTAGCCCTCAGCTTTTTTTTTTTTTCAGCTGGCGCTGCCATAACTTTATCAGGCTGCATTCCTGCTTCAGTTTTTTGGTCAGTTTAAGTGCACAGGGAATTTTAGAGTGAAGCAATTCTAATAGCGGCAGCAGTCATATGCGTGTCATACTAAAACACAGCATTGTATGAAGATCAAACCAAGCTCCCTCTGCATATTTAAGCATGGCACAATGTTCTACAACACTCTACAGGCTCTCTGCAGACCAGACTCTATGGACCGGAACAAATTTTGTCAGAAAATTCGTCGAAGTCGGCGACCCGTATTTTTGAGAAATTCGCCCATCTTTAGTGGCTGCTACCACCGCTTGCGATGGTCCAGAGAAGCCACTACCCGTGTCGTTACAATGGCAGATGTGAATGCCAAGTTTCCTGGCCAGTTCTTTGAATGGTGCAGAGTCCACCACCTGAAAAGGGAGGGACTGCAGTAGCACCAATTTGGACAGCAGCACGGTCAGCTTCTGCATTTAGTGATGGCTAGACGCATACTGCTGTCTCTTGGCAATCGTCTCGGTAAACGACTGCTGGCACCATGAGTGCCAAGGAGCAGGAGTATCTGGACCGGTAGATGATGTAATAAACAGGGAGTTGTCTTCGGCAGAGGTGGTGAAGCCTTGACTGCCTGAAATGGCAGGCGTTCCACTGGGTGCTGCTGCTGTTGAGACAGGATGGACCACCACATCTGATGGTGACACTACATGATGTTAATGCAGGGACGTGGTGCCAATGTTAGGTCCCTGGTCAAGCTTTAATTTCTGCTCACAGATTCTACATATAGTTATGTTTGCCCCCTCTGGTGTCTCGTCAAAAAACTGGCACACTGCCGAGAAGGTGATTTTACCACCAAAGCTCCGCACTGACTGACTGTTACCGCCGCTGACCCGGTGAGCCGGTGTGCCATTACTTTCTGGGACCTGCAAAGTGGGTGGTCTAAATCGTGGCAATTTGGCTCCCAACCTCGCACTGCTGCCATCCTGCGGACTCCCGGCCACACAACCGACTTACGGGCTGCGCCACTGCCTGACATGCAAGCTGCTGCTTTCTTCTCCCTATGATAATGATGAACCCTTGTATACTGTTGGTCTGGGTCAGCTGATAGCATCACATGGCTTTCAAAACCACCAGTATGCTGATGACACCCAACTTTACATCTCCGGCCCAGACATTAACTCTCTACTGTCCAAGATCCCAGATCCTCTGTCGTCCAAATCCTTCTTCTTCTTCTCCCATCTCCTAAAACTTAATGTAGATAAAACAGAATGCTTCCAGGGTCGGGACAATGGGTAGTCGAGGGAGAAAAGAGGGGCACAAGGAGACATGGATTGGGCTGAATTTTCCATTTTCTGGGCCACTTTATGCCTTGTTTAACTAGGGAACCTTACCTTGTCCCAGCCTTGCTTGCTTCATCCGGCTCCCAAGTGCCATCGGCTACATCAATTAGTGTTTGCCTGTCACCGCCATCCCCCTCAATGGTGTCGCTGTACAAAGCCTGACCACTCACAACATAACCCCCCATTGCAACTCTCCTCAGCACTATTTGCCCGCTTCTGCAAGAAGTAGCGGATGTCTTCCCCACCTCTTGCTGCCCACTGTCCTCAAATATTTTGTCCTCACTGTATAGTGGCGCAGAGGCCACAACACATAGTAGTTCTCTGGCTGTGGGAAGAGAACAGGACCTAGGTGGGTTGAGGACAGGTGAGGGTCCCTCACCTGCTCCTGGGCCAAGTCAACTAGGGGTTGTGTGTGACAAACCCTTGGCTGGGGTTGTCTGATGTCATCTGGGAGAAAGTGAATGACCTAGTGTGTGGTCAACACATGGCCGGTAGGTGACACCGGATGCTGTGGCCTCGCAGGGTGACTCCTGCTGTGACGTCCCCTTACTGTGCTGCTTTCTGTGGCGGCTTCACGATCTTTGATGCTATGGTAGGATCTTAGCTCTCAGCTTGTTTTTTTCCAGCTGGCACTGCCATGACTTTATCAGGCTGCATTCCCGCATCAGTTATTGCGTCAGTTTTGCCCCCGTAAGTGACCAGGGAATTTTAGAGTGAAGCGATTCTAAGAGCGGCGACTGTCATGTGCATGTCATACTAAAACACAGCATTGTATGAAGACCAAAACCATGCTCCCTATGCATATTTAAGCATGGCACAACATTCTACAACACCCTAGAGGCTCTCTGCAGCCAGGAAATAGCTGTGTTTTAACGCGATTCATCGTCAATATATTCGGGTCGGAATGAATTTTGACGGAAAATATGGTGAACTCGGCGAATCGAATTTTTGAGAAATTCACCAATCTCTAAACATAATCATTGCTGTATCCAGAACAAATTTACAAATCTTGGGATATATCTTTTGGATACCCCATTATTTTCTGATTGATTGTCGTAGGTGGCCACAACTTTCATTTTTTTTTCTGAATTTCTTTTTAGGTGTTAACAGTTCTTTCCTATCTTTTTTCAAGATATGAAGAAAACTTTTCTCTTGAATGTTTTCAGGGTAATCTCTTGTTCTAAACCTATTTCTCAGTGACCATGATTTTTTTTTATATTCTTCAATCATTGTACAATTCCAATGTATGCAGATAAATTGGCCTTTTGGAATTCCCCTCTTAAGAGGAGTCAGAAAAAAGCTATCACAATGCAGCAAACTCTTTTGTTACTGTGAGTTTTCTATATGCCATAGACCATGGAGTACCACCTTCACTTTTATAGATGGTAATGTCCAGGAAATTTAACTTTTTCCCTCCTATTTCATGTATAAAAAAACATTCCCAGTTTGTTCAAATTTAGATTAACTATAAAGTTTTCAAAAGTCTCTACGGTTCCTGACCATATGACCATAAAGTCATCAATATATCGATTCCAGAATTTAATCTGTGACATCCAAACCACATCTGGATCTGCAAACACCACCACGTCCGTCCACCAGCCTGGGATTAAATTTGCATATGTGGGAGCAGATAGGCTCCCCATAGCAGTACCTCTGAACTTGTGGTAGATTCTCCCTCCAAACATAAAGTAGTTGTGTGTTAGTATAAATTAAAGGAGATCATTCACAAATAAATTGTGGTTGATAAATTGTGCTCCTTTCTGACCCAAAAAATATTGGACAGCCTCCATTTCCATCACAGGTGAGATGGAGCTGTATAAAACTTCAGTGTCTATTGTTAGAAGAAGGGTCATTTTTTTCTATAATGATGTTCTCAATTTTCTTCAGGAGATCTACAGTGTCTCTTTTATCTAAGGGAAGGGACTGGACAAACTCCCTCAAAATCGTATCCACATTAATCCCCAGGACCTGAATAATAGATCCAATGCCTAATACAATTGGTCTTCCCTTTGAAGGAGAAAGACCTTTATGAATTTTTGGTAGTGCATAGAATGTGGGAATTTGTAGATAAGTAGGGATCATAAATTCCGACTCCTTTTAGATACAAGTCAACAAGATATATAGAAATAAGCGGCCGCTCACCCGCCCGGTGAGTCTCACTGACTTGTGTGGCCGCAGCCGCTCAGTCAGTCAGCAGCTGCACGCTCCATACAGGGAGGAGGCAGGAGATATCGTTCTCCTTCTGCTTTCTCCCCTGTATGTACAGCGGCCGGTTGGCGCTGTACATACAGATCAGCATCGCAGGGGGCGTGACGCACGGATGTACTCACTCCCCCTGCGACGCTGAGGAGATCGTCGGGAGCTGGACGCGCTGCAGGGAGCCTGGTGAAGTGAATAGTTTTTACCTGGCTACAAAGGTGGCACTACCTGGCTACATGGGGCACTACCTGGCTACAAGGGGGCACTACCTGGCTACAAAGGGGGCACTACCTGGCTACAAGAGGGCACTACCTGGCCACAAAGGGGGCACAACCTGGCTACAAGGGGGAACTACCTGGCTACAAGAGGGCACTACCTGGCTACAAAGGGGGCACTACCTAGCTACAACGGGACACTACCTGGCTACAAAGGGGGTACTACCTGGCTACAAGAGGGCACTCCCTGGCTTAAAAGGGGGCACTCCCTGGCTATAGGGGGCACTACCTGGCTATAGAGAGCCCTACCTGGCTATATGGGCACTACCTGGCTATAGGGGGCTACTACCTGGCTATTAGGAGTCACTGCCTGGCTATTAGGGGTCACTACCTATTAGGGTGCACTACCTGACTATTAGGGGGGCACTAACTAGCTATAAGGGGCACTACCTGACTATAAGGGGCGTCACCTGCCTCTTAGGGGGCAAAACCTGTCTATAAGGGGCTACTACCTGGCTTTAGGGGGCTACTACCTGGCTATAAGGGCACTACCTGGCTAGAGGGGCACTACCTGGCTAGGGGGGCATCTACCTGGCTTTCTTCCAGAGCTGTTATGCATTTACTTGGAGTTGGTGTGGCTTTTTCTAAGGGGCGTGGTGCACCAACAAGATGGGCATGGTCATGCCCCTTACAATCTTCCACTTTTCCACTTTCCAAAGTTGTCAAGTATGTCCAATACTCTTAACACAGCATTCTAAACTTTCAGGTTTATAAATCTGTACAATGCAGATAAAACTACAAACATAGAGATTTCACAGTGTGATAATATTGCATCCGTATTTTGATGGAAGAGAAACTTTAAGTAAGCTGAGCCACAAGTTAAACCTTTTCTACTTACACTTTGCCTCCTGTCTTTGAATTGATATCACAGACATTTCAACTACCACCAAGATAGAAGCTTACTCATTGTCCCAAGGAGTCTGTCAGCTTCTCATATTGCATACTTACTCTTCAGTAATGTGTGTGTAACTGATGGGAAGGTAAAGGAGCTAAGTTTCAGCAAGAATCCCTGTGAAATAGCTGGGACTCATTGCCATCGCCTTTCACTCTCGGCCACAGCACAATACACAGTGATGAAAAATGGAGAGCAGTGTAATAGTGCTAGGCTGACAGTGAGCAGAGAGAGATTGACCTGAACAACCCCATGACCCTAAGGCTATGTTCACACGGCTTAAAATGGGCCGTATTTCGGTCCGTAATTACGCGCCGAAGTGCACCAATTACGGGCCGAAAACGGCCCATTCATTACGGTAATCCATAGTTCTCATAGAGAACTATGGATTACGTCTCCTCTACTCTACTAATCCGCCGGGCGGGGAGATAATTGACATGTGAATTACTAGCGGCGTATACGCGCCGCTGGCAATTCAAGTCAATGGGCCGGCCCCCCGCTCAAGTCAATGGGCCCCCCCGCTCACTCCCCTGCTCCCGCCCCGCCCCCGTCCACACGGCGTAATTGCGGGGCGTAATTACGTCCCGCAATTAAGCCATGTGAACATAGCCTAACGCAACGCAGAGTCCGAGCCAGTTACCTATTAACCGCCTATTAACCACTGTCCCCTTACCCCATCCAACCTTACGTGTCTCATATCCCCCCCATTCACCCCCTCTTTACCACCCACACAAAACACAGGACAAAAGGTTGGAGTGAACTGGCCACAGCAGCCATTTTATTAAACACATATAAAACATGGAAAACATACAAAACATAGCACAAAACCGTTGTGCATAAACCCATCCTTAACATACACTTAATTGATCTGTAACGACTTACAGACTAGCCCACCCATGTACGACAAGTACCAACCAACCAACATTGGAGCAGAGGTCCTTGGAGCTAAGAGATCTGGCGAACCAGTAATAATTTCCACCCATTACCCCCAGCCGTGACCACAGGGTCGAGGGTACCGAAGCCATGTTAAAGGCTAAACCAACTCCCGACTCCCAGGGACTATACCCTGCAGGAGACTCACCTCTGCCAGACCAAACCAAATCCACCATCAACTGAGGGAATCAACCTCCTTCTGACTCCCTCACACCAATTTGTTCCACCAACTCCAAGGACCCCTAACGCCAAAGGGAGCATGACATGCCACCTCATTCATGCGAACCCCCCACCAGCCCCAATGCCCTTTCAATCCCTTCTTGCAGGCCCAACGCCCAAATGTCCAGACCCACCCCATTTAAATGCACACCATCATTCAGCCAAAAACTCCCCTCACTGGACTCCAAATCCCTATGGCACACCACCACTCCTCCATCCCGGGCCACAAAGCCCGCCACAGCTCTATTCGCCTCAACCCACGCCTTATTCAGGCGCTCCACTGACCTAGCACCCCTCCAGCGGTGCCGATACACCATATCCGACCATACCACTACCATACGTGGAAACATAACTCACAATTTTAACAAATCAGACTTAATGTCACGTATCAACTCCCATCCAGACCTCAACCCCAAATCATTACCCCCCACATGCAAAACCAAAACCTGAGGAGGTCTATCAAAAGCGGCGTAAACCTGAGAATTTCAGCCAACACGTTGGACCACAGCATGCCTCTCCGGCCAAATCACCGCAGGACCGCAATATCCCGCGTAAAACCCAGCTGTCTTCCATCTGGCCAAACGTCCGCATGTTAAGCTCCCCAATGTACGAACGAGTGCCCCAGAATCCACACTATACAGGCGCCCGAAGCTAGAATAGAAACAGAAAAGAGAAATAGAAAAAGCAGGTGGTGCAAGACAAACAACAACACTGCCCCAAGAATGACAAACACCATATTACTCTAAACCAAGTGGGGTCGGTCATACAAATGAAATCGGTCCGAGTCCCACCTCCCAATCTTTTTCACCAGCGCCAGCCTCAAACCCCAACTAGCTGCTTCTGTCGTTGCCCCAATTCTGAAAGAATGTGGGGCGAAACTGCTCGGAACCAACCCCAAAACCGCTAAACATCGCCTAAACACCGATGAAAACTGATATCTAGACAAAAAGGACCCGTCTGCATGGCAGAGCAGCGGAACTGAATTCACCCATCTCAATCCCAAAAACACCTCCAAATACTTGACTGGACATGATCTGGCCCCCGCAACCCGGCCCAGAACCACTCTACGCCCCCTACCTAACCTATCGGTCTTGGACCGCCGGACGACATTCGCTGCCAACACGCCACCTCCGGTTGACCTACTAGGAGAAACCAACTCTCCAATCCAATGCGAAGGGCCCCAAAAAAGGTGAAAGAGAACGCTAGTTGAAACAAGGCCACCTCAACAATGGCAAACTGACTCCAACACTGCCATCAACCTTTCCAACAGGCGAAAAACTACCCGGCGACGCCCATCCCTAGTGCCCTTACCGACTCGAAACCCACTCAGAGCACGACTCACCACAAAATCCATGGTGACATCCTGTTGCCTCTGAAGCTTAAAACCAAAAGCCAACGCAGCGAAGAAACGCGACACCCTGGAAAGCGACCAACCCTCCTGTTCTGCCCATGCCAACCAACATAACAAAGCTCCCGTGGTATCCTCGTAGGGATCCACACTCCCCAAAGCTCGCACCCAATCAACCTACAAGCTCCATGTCACCTCATAAGCTGACCGGGTCCTATTGGCCAATGACCCTCGAATCAAGTGTCCTGCGTCCCGCCAACCATGTTCCAAAGTCGACCCGGACACTCTTCGCCCTTGCTCGCTGCCTCCGGAGCCAAGGTTGCGGAACTGATCCCACTGCAGACAAGAGAGAGAATCGGCAATGAAATTACTAACACCCGTCACATGCTCCGCCACCACGCAAATATTCAAAGACAGGCACCGCAAAACAAAATGCCGCAACAATCAAATCACCGGAGGCGAGGATCCCGACAAGCTGTTGATGACCTGCACCATCCCCGGATTGTCACAGTGAATCCGAATCCTCCTGTCCCGAAAGCAATCCCCCCCACAGCTCCACCGCCACCACTCCAGCAGAGTGAGATTCCTCACCCAGCCTGACCCAACCCAAGCCGGAGGCCAAGTGCCAGCACAGCACCGACCCCCCCAATACTCCCCGAAACCTGACCCGCCAGCCGCATCAGTGAAAACCTCCACATCCATGTTCAAAACCGCGTCACCCAGGATAATGGACCGTCCTTTGTAACGGCTCAAAAACTCATCTCAGACCAACAAATCCTCTCTAAGCTCCCTGTTCAACCACACAAAATATTGGGGCACGCGGACCCCCGCCGTTGCCCTCGTAAGACGCCGACAGAACACCCGACCCATCGGCATTATGCGACAAGCAAAATTGAGCTTACCCAGGAGCGATTGCAAATCTCTAAACGGAATCCTCCTCAAACGAGAGGAACGCAGCACCATTTCCTGCAATGAAGACAGCTTATCCTAAGGCAATCTACATTCCATCCTCACTGAGTCAATGCAGATCCCTAGAAAACTCAGGCATGTGGACGGTCCCATAGCCTTTTCCGGCGCCAACGGGACACCAAACCGGCCCGTAACCCACTCAATAGTCTTCAGCAAAGACAGACAAATCTCGTAATTGGCAGGACTCACACAGAAGAAGTCATCCAAATAATGTATGACTGACTGCAAACCCGACACGTCCCTAACAACCCACTCCAAGAAAGAACTAAATGCCTCGAAATAGGCGCATGAGATGGAACATCCCATCGGAAGGCAACGATCCACGTAGTATTCCTCTTTCAAAAAACAACCCAACAGTCTCAAACTCTCCGGGTGAACCGGCAACAAACGAAATGCGGATTCTACATCAGTTTTTGCCATCAACGCCCCTCTCCCCCCCCAAATGAACCAAACATAAAGCAGCATCAAAAGACGTGTAAACAACCAAACATAAATCCCATCGTTCACCGACTGCCCCGTCGGAAACGACAAGTGATGTATTAGCCAGAACTTATTCGGCTCTTTCTTCGGTACAACGCTCAAAGGAGACACAATCAAGTCCGGAAACGGGGGGAAACAAAACGGGCCTGCCATCCTGCCCAACAAAACCTCCTTCATCAACTTCTCTTCAACCACCCCCGGGTGTTCATAAGCCGACTTCAAGTTCCTTGTCGTACTAGGAACCTCAAGACCCGGAGTCGGTATCTGAAAACCGCTCGAAAACCCCTCCCTCAACAAAACCGCCGCCCCTACATCCCTGTACCTACTTAGATACGGTTCCATCTCTTGGACCTTCACCAGAGTCCGCCCCTTGGCTGTTACTGTTCTGACCATTTCCTCTACCCTTCTTAAAACACTTGGCGGCTCCATGAGAGGTACCATTACAAACGGAGCAGATATGCTTGAACCTGCAATTTGCCCCGTATTTACAGAGCCCATCGTTAAACTGCCAGCATAACCCCTTCTGGCCTCCCCACGTTCCTGTACCCCCTGACCCAGAACTAGAGTTCGCCTGGCCGGAAGACCAGGCCCCCCCAGCAAAGGGCTGCCCGACACGCGAAGGTGTCATTACCCTAAGCCAGAGACCAATATCCTTATGGTCGTAAAGGTTTGAGGAATAAGCCGCCACCAATGCTTCTCCTCATCCTCCTTTTTCTTCTCCTCTTTCTTCACCTAAATCCAGATTGAATATTTGTAGCGAAAAAATTTCCACATACTCATCCCTCCAAATCTTTTCACGCACCTCCTTCTTCAGATGAGCCCCCAGCGGGCCCTCGAAGCAGACGTAGACCTCCCCTTTTGCTCGGTCGTCAAGACGTACCCCAGCACTCTCATGCTCCTTGTCTGCCTCCCCCGCTGCCACTCCCACCACGGGCAGCTCACCCCCTGAACTCACCATCACCAACGTAACCCCTGCGGCCGGCAACTCCGGCTGAACCCAAGCCGCTACCGTCGACACAACCGCTGGTCCCATACCGCCGGTCCCATACCCCCTCCCCCCCAAGCGACCCAACAACTCCTTTATGGAACTCGCCAACGCCCTAAACTCTGCTACATCCACCCCGGGGGGACCCGATGCTACCTCCTGAGCTACACCAAGCCCCTCCTCCTGCCCCCCAACACCCTCAACTGTAACTAAAGGGAAAACAGAGGACACAGCATACTCACCAGGCTGCACGGGGGCTGTGGACCCGCCAGCCATAACTGGAAATTCCAGATGACTCACTAAAGGCCTCCTCTCGATTGCCACCGACCGACCTGCCGTCTCTGGAACAAATCTATCCAAAGCCGGGAAACCACCTGTTGCTGCGTTGTGTCCACTGAACCCGCCAAAGCCCACCCAGCCAAGGGGCCAGGTGACTCGCACGGCGACCCCCTGTTGCTCCTCCTTCTAGCCAAATCCAGGCCTGAACCGGGCCAGCCGTCCGCTGCCCACGCACTCCCCACAGGTCATTCCCCACGCTCTGTTCCCGAGACCCATCCTCCTCCCGCAGACTGGCAGCTCCACTGACCAGCACGTCGTCAGGCCGGACTGCCGCATCCTCCGCCGCGCCACCTGAAGGGGCGACCACCACCGACAGCAGCCCTGCCATGCACCGTGATCGGGTGTCCCCCATCGAACCCACCCGCCGACTTGGATTCCTCCCGGCCTGGGAGGGACACGCGCGAAACTGCACGCGGCCCCCGGACCGGAGGGTCCCCGGAGGGGCTCCTTCGGCTGCGGCGGGCCCTAGGCGTGGTGTCCGGGCTAAGTCGCTGAGGATGCCACGCTCTACGCCTAGACCTCCCCAAAGGGACCTCAGCAGCTCCCTCATCCTTCTCCCTCAGGAGAGCCCTCACTTCCCCCTGCAGCCATGCCTGCCCCCGCATCTCTGCAGCAGCCCACAGATGCTCCAGCAATGCCTGCACCTCGTCACAGTAGTCGGGCGGGAGGGGTGCGCTGCTTCCGACTCTCGTGATGCACGCCGCGCGACTGAAGGGAACTTCCTGCCACGCGGCTGCACCACCCATCGCCCACTCCCACTTCCTTCCTCCGTGACCCCGTACGTCCCTGCATGCGCGGTCATGCGGAGCGTCCCCCCAGCTGCGCCGGGTCCGGCGCTTCCTTTATTGATGCATATGTATAAATGTTTACAGTCTTCAAAATAAATTGCTCATGTAAAGGTAGAATCAGTTGCATGGCTATTGAATCAACAATTATCTAAAAGCCAAAACTATGTCCACAGTCACAAATGTGATGTTTTATTAATTACAGAATGAATTTCTTTTGTTCTAATTACATCTTTCAAAACTAATGTTTTACTTTTGTCATCTCTGATGTAAAGAAACCATGGTAGACTTTCAGTGTCAACACATTACTTTTCAGAATCCAGGCTTATGTCATGCATCGCTGTTATCACAACACAGTGATTTCCAAGCTGTGGCTCTTGGGGTGCTGTGATTGGGAAACTTTAATTGAAATGAATGAGTTGCAATTTGTGACATTAATATGTGTATATATATATATATATATATATATATATATATATATATATATATATATATATATATATATATATACATATATACATACACACACACACATATATATATATATATATATATGTATGTATGTAAAACGAGTCTAGTAACATCTAAATAGACATAGTCTGAGTGCAATTATTTGTAATGCTTGTTTTCTGTGACTCTTGACTTTGTGCTTTCTTTTTACAGATACTTGTTAATTTCTGGTGCAACTTTGGGTTGGTGGCTATGAGAAGGAATGGACTCAAGGCAGAGTAGGATGTGGAGAGAAAAACTCTAAGTTCATTGATTTCAGGGTCTACTCTTATCATACTCAAAGAGTAAATCCAAATAGTGTTGTCCATGCCATAAAGGAAAGCATACATTGCCACTAGTAAGATGACAGACCGGCAAGCCTTGTGTTCCACTGTTTTATTCTGTCCTCTGTCAGAGCTTCTTTTACCATGAATAGATTTGGCATGTTGAACTAATACATATACTATATAACCACTAGATAAAGCCATGAGAACCACAGAAATTATTTCCCTAATCACAATGACCACCCCATATACAATAAAAGATTCATAAGCTTTAAAATCACTGGTGCAATAAACTAATTGCAATGTGTATGGAGAGGTTGTTGTGTTTACTTTCACATTCGTAAAATAAAATGTAACACAATAAATTGATAAGTTTATGCCAAAAAGAAGTGCAATAATAAGCTTGACATTCTGAGTAATGACTCGTCTGACTTTGCTCCAAAACATGTTCATGGGAGCAATAAGTGTACAGTGGTAAATGCTAAGAAAACTGGTGCCACAGATGGACATGGCTCGGCTTACTCTGTACGACACAATGACAAATTTACATTGTAAGTCATTCAGTAAATGTTCCACTCCAACTCCAGCCAAGGCTTCCGGAAGAACTCGAGAAAAAATCACGATGATGTTCGATAACGTGAGAACAAGCAGGATGATATTAGCTGGTAGAAGTTTCTTCTCTACTATTCTGATGCAACCAAATTTCAGCAAAATGAATATATTTCCAGGTATTCCTAAAATGATTAAGAGGATGAATCCAAATGCTTTAAGAAGAAGGCGAACTTCCATTGCTGTCTCCTGCAATATAAAACCAAAAATATTATGTATTCCACTTTTTGCCTTCCGGTTGATTATACTATAAGGTATATGATTTGATTTCTGTTTATTCGGGCAAAATCTGCATTATTATATGTGTAAAAAAGAAAATTCTAATTCATATTACGACATTTGTTTGTACATCACCATTTAAATTGTAACATTTAAGCAGCAAAACTAACGTTATTTTAGGGTGATTAAAAATATAAACAATTCAGTAAAAGGCCATCCACGCAGAGCGACAGAGAAGAGTCTTATTAAAGTATGCAAGAGTTAATGGGACACGTCCATTAGATAAGAGTATTTTGTTAAAATCAAATATTCCTAGAAAAACATTTTCTTTGTACAATTTGCAGCATTTTTTTGTTTTTGTTTTGGCAGCTAGGAATAGCTGTTCAGACTAATACCGGAGCAGCTGCTTTAAGAAATATTAATCTGCACATAATCTCATTACAAATATTTATATGTAATTTGAAATTCCATAGGTTTGCCAAAATAATAAAAAAAAAATTGCCAAAAATGGTAAAAAAAAAAAAAAATTCTGGGAATATTGATTCAAAAAAATATATCTTTTTCTGATTGAATGGCATTATCGTTTTGATGCTTTGCTGTTCTCCGGGTAGACCCAGATAAAAATTAGACTAGACTGACAAGGCAATGAAAAAAGCAATCCATGAATTTTTTTTTATCTTTTTCTGCACTGTGGGGTTTCCAGTTTTCTTCACTTATCAGGTCCTGTTGGTAAGGGTATGTTCAAACAACATATTTGCAGGATATACTTTGACACGTAATTGTGCCAAAGTATGGTCTGTAAATACAGTAAAATCAAGTAACAAGTACAGCACCCATTGAGTGATATGTAAAATCACTGTTGTCGTTCAGATGATAGTGATTTTACAATTGTATTTCTCAGTGCCTAATGTTAGCCCATAAAAAGAAGTGACCTGTCACTTCTTTCGAGCCCTTATGTGCCAACAAGTAGAAAACAAGTAGAAAACTATGCGAGGCAGAGAGCTGCTTCACGTTGAATCTAGGCACTAGCCAGTGCATACTTTCAACAGTGCTACTGAAGGTGTATTGTGGCGCATACCTATGCATGCTGCAATACACTATCTGAAAAATACCCTAACACTTACCTCTCTCATTTCCGTAGTGGGCCTGGAAGAGAACCGTTAAGCAATCTTCACCTTATCTTGACTTACAAATGAGTGAGTATTCAGGTAAATGTGTTCAGGTTTTGATAAATGTAACAAATGTACCTAGCCTGCAGTAATAGTAAGCCTTGGTATATATTAAATGGAATTTAACTGTTGATAACATTGCAGAAGTAAAATTAATGGTAGCGCTCAATGTTGATCAGCATCTTTAATAGCATATCAAGATGTATGTTGCATACAGCTTTGATTTACATATATTGTCCCTCTATAAGTCTCTTATAAGAAATTATCATGAGTATGGGGAGAGAACATTATTGAGTATCATATCTCCAAAAGTTACGGAGGATATAGAGAAAGCAATAAGATTAACAAATAACATAGATGGCCCAGCTGGAAAAAAAATAAAATAGAATAGAATATCAAAGACAATATAAATCTACACAAGAACAATATAAGGAATTTGCAAATTAACAATACATAAAAAATTTAATAGACTACAGAAGGATGTGAACTATACATGAAAACATGGAATTGACTACAGAAGGACATGAAGTTCCTTCATCAACATAGCAAAACTTTGAAAGGTCCAGCCACAAATGGTAGTAATAGCAAATATATAACTAGCTAGAGGGTTTCTTTTTTACCTTCCTCTGGGTCAAATAAGTAGAACTGTAACATGTTATACTTGACATAATGAACATAATTAACAATTTAACTGTAATAAGGTCATAGCGAATGCTAATACTGCTATGATTTTTTATCTTTATTCATAAGTGAGAGAAAATTACATTTAACTAGAGGTTATTGCTTAACTGGGAATTCTGTAACCATGTTAAAAAATGTTCTTTGAGTCAGTCAATTGTCTTACATTATTTCGCATCAAATCCATATATTCAGTTAAGTAACTTAAGGTTGCATGCCAACTGAACTGGAAAAGTCCTCTTACCTCTCAACACTTGTTACACAGTGGTGCATGAACTGTGAACCAACCATATATTTATAATAGATTGAGTCCCTAGTGTCAGACCTCATGGGATTCATTAGAAATTCACAAGAAACTCTGAGTTATTTTTACTTATTGGCCTAGTCAACTTGGAATAGTCCACTTTATTAACACCTTAGATAAATGATGCCTTGGACTCTTCCAATACAAACAGGTCTGTACTAATAAAGGCGAATACTGGAAACATATTGAAAAATAAACATATACCTAATTTTCATTCAAATTCAAGTAAATATAGAATTTTGATATATCTGGTTGTTGGATGTCAAAGCCAATTGGACTTAGTTACAAATCTAAAAAATATTACACGAGTTTCAGAGATGGGAATTAAGTTTTCCTAAGCATTTATACCCTTTTGGGTACAAGTTGAACAGGAGAGACTGTTAAATGGAATTTCCCATCTGGCTGTTTTACACAGATTGCTCTTCACAGCCAGTTACAGGATGTCACTTCCTGTTCAGGCTGTGAGAGTTTTTACAGCAGTGACTGTCATTACAGCTCGTTTGTTCCTAGCAGAGCCTATTAGAGACATTGGTGATGGAGGAGTTTTAACAGCATGACACAAAGCTATAGAGCTCTTAAAAGGTTAAAGTTAAACAGTAAAAAGATAAACAAGCTCTTGTGCTGCTGATAATACACAACAGGGAGGGACATTACCATCCCGGACAGGGCTGCCAGCACACATAGAGAGATGGTTGGTAACATAGGAAACCTTCTGCAAACAAGAAGGAAATAAGAACTGCTCTAACTTTAAAAGGAAGCAAAATCAGCAATGTATTTGAAATTAATATTTATTAAAGGGGTTTTCTAATTACACACTTGCGTAGACTTGAGCCGTTTCTATCCGTTACAGCTTCAAATCCAGGGTCGTGTCTCTCCTCCCAGTGGGCGTGTCTCTCCTCACCGAAGAGTTGTGACATCATCATTCTCTGTGAACAGTGGAAGGGAAAGGATGTCACAGCTCCTGCACTGGTTCTCATGCCTGCAGAGTTCTCACCTCCCTCCCAGGCTGCACAAGCTCCTTGTAAGAAGAACACTTGCATTGCTGTAACCAGAACTCCTGCATTGCTGTAACCAGAGCACCTGCATTGGTGTAAGTAGTTATATATACAGCCTGAACTGAGGAAACAAATGAGAGAAATACACTCTAGGTAGAGGGGCGATAGGTTGTAAGGCTGTGTTATAAGGGTGACGATTCAATCTAGCAGCTACAGATTAAGTAATTGCCCAGACACTTCACCTTATAGCTGGGAGATGAGCAGAGAGAAGCTCACACAGCCTTTGTTATACAGATACATCCTGCATAGAGAGCTGAGGCACCTAGTTTCACCTTCGATTTACACAGCTCAGAGAGGAGTAAGCACAGAGTGCAGGCAGCCAATTACAGCACAGGAGGGCATGTCCTATCCAGGAGGCATGTTCCAGTAGGCTGAATGACATAGCAATCAGCCAATCACAATAAAGGGGGCATGGCCCGACCACCTGCTGCAGCTTTAGGTGTAGAACACACAGTTTCGCTTATATCTGCTATTCTCAGTGATTTAGGTAATGCAAACAAATTGTAAAAGTGCTTATTTTTACTGTCCACATCATTAGAGATATGGTCTTTGTAGAGAGAAAACCCCTTTAACCTTTACCAACATTTTTGAAGCTAAATGGAAATAACCCTCTAAATACTACCAATAGGGCATGTTACATGTTACACAGGTGTTGGTAAGTAGGTGTATGGACTCAAGACATGTTTTTAAAATTTAGTTTTGTCATTCTATACAATATAAAAGAACTTGGGATCCAATCTGACTCTTTAGTGCTTTTCAGCTATAGTACTGCAGTTGAATGGCAGTAAGACTCCATACATGTATCCCAGACTGCAGAAAAGACATAATAATTGTAATTTTTTTTGTTTCTCATGAATGTATTGCTTGTGTCCTGGCTACCAAAGTACCAACCAAGAAGGCTTTCTGCTTGTAGGTCACGCCTATTGGGGATAAGCTACTGAAATTTCATAGAAAACCATCCCGGTTGGAGAGTGAACCTACTGCCCGTAGTTCTTCTATACATTATACATTGTTCTATGATAAGAGCTACAAGCATACTCCTGAACAAGTTGCAGAAGAGCCACAGATAGAAAACAAAGCCCACTGTCTAAATAGCAGTAGCTTTAAAATGTTGGAAAAAGTGAGAACCATAGTAGCAAGGTCAACAAGGCTAAATGTTTTCCAATTTGATGCAAATAGATATCAATTAATACATAAATTGTTAGTTTTAAAGGGGTTTTCTCACCAGTTTTACAGTGTCTTTGGAAATTTTGGCTTTAACTGTTTCTAGCTATTCATGTTACACTGACATTACTGCAGAAGATTTATGAATACTATACAAAGCTACAGAGCTAAATAGTGAGAGCTTTTCATTTAGGTAATTAAACAAAGTCTGTTGCTAGAGATATGACTCAGGAGGGGACTTACCTAGCCACAGACTGACTGATTGACCTTACCTTGGAACAATGATAGATAAGAGAGAGCAGGGAGAGGTGGGGAGGGATAGTTGATAACCAGATAAACTTTTGTACTTTTGAGGAGATAAAATCTTTATCTCTTGACCAAAGCAAAATCAACACAGCAAAGTATTTTTATTAGTCTTCATTTAACATTCCCTACATGTTAACAGCTAATCGTTGTTGTGAGAAAGCCCTTTGAATGCTTTACCATATAATTTTTCTTTCTATTCCTGATCAATAACAAAATTTGTGTTTGTTGTCAGGAAATTAGAACACTCATATTCAGGAATACAACACTGTTCTCCTATAATGCAGAAACTTATAACATCTAACATTGTCTCTGGTGTAATGCTATCTAATGAATTTCTACATGTTGTTGGTCATAAACTAAGAAGTAAAGGCTTTGAGAGGGAATCATGTTGAACTATTTCTTTTGAACTTTATTGTAGCACTCTACAGGAATATCACAAAAATATCTGCATATCTCAAGGTGATAAATCTCATTTTCAGTTTTCTTAATTCAGGAAAGATTCAGTCTAGTGCTCAACTTTTGAAATCATGTTAAACAAATATTTTTTTGGGGGTTTTATGTAATTAACAATCAATTATCTTCAAAAGTTTATTGTAGAGTCCTAAAGCCACATCCAGACTTGGAAACACTTCTGGAAACCTTTTGCAAATTGCTTTCAATCTATTTGAAATTGTTTGAAAAATATTTCAGAAACAGGAAAATTTTGTGCTGCCGAATAAATTGGACATAGAGTGCCTTCAATTTCTTGCCAGTCTTATTATTGCAGAGATAAAATATGTCCACAATTTCCTTCATACCATTGTGAATCTTAGGCTTAATTCACATCTGTCTCCAATGCAGATTTTGCCAAAATATTACCTTGTTCACCAATAAAATTATTTTTTTCACTAATGTCCCAAAGTTTTTTATATAACCAAAACTCCTTAATAGTTTTAGAGTATTTTCCTGTGTCCATATGGTTTCCAAATTACAAAAAAGTAAACTAATAAATGCATAAACATACAGAAAAAGTAAGGGAAAGTGATTACAGTATACAATGTAGATGAAGACTAACATGTCCAGGAAAGGTAAAAACATATGTAGATATGCAAGCTTAGTTTCTTTTTCTCCATTTGGTATGAAAAACATGACACATAGGGCAACATGTATGAAATTTGGTGTGGGGACGCCAAAATTCATGCGAATAAAAAAAGGCATAGAATGCGCCTGATTTATGAACCCAGCGGGTCATAAATCAGGCGTATTCCAGGGCTTCGGCAACAGTTTGGACTCAGGTATACCACTTTGAAAGTGGTATGCCTGTTCCGACTGTAATGCACCCAGAAATGCCATAGCGAAGATATAAATATGTAGCTTTGCTATGGTTCTAGTGTGCCCCGACTCCCGCACGCCAGGGTGACGTGCAGGAGATTTAAAAATGTATGAACAGGGCTGTGCCTGATATCAGGCTGTAAAGACGCCAGATATCTGGTGCAGCCCGTTCATACATGTTGCCTATAGTTTCTAGCTTATTTGAAGAAATATGTTTTGCAATCTGTCACCAAATTATGTTTTCTGATGAATTTTCCAAGTGTGGGAGGAACCTAGAAGCCATTAAACTGCAATTATTATGTACTGAATCCATGGGCTATTGGTCATCCATTAAAAAGAGGATGGATAAGATCCTAGCTGAATAAAAAAAAACACCCATTCATAGGTGTGACATTTAAACATGCCATTGAGACTGAAGGCACATTCTTGACAAGGTAACTTGCCACCATCAGACTCTACACCTATTTTGGATGCTTTCTTAGCCAAACAATTAGGCCTTCAAACCAGTAGTTTATTTATGCCTCTCAGACACAACATGTGGTTGAAGCGTGCACGTCTTTTACACACAAGAACATACAATAAATCATCATTGTAGTGAAACACAGGCACTATACACATAGAAATACTATAGTCAGTCATGATCTTACTTCCTAAGTTGTATGTAAGATTTCATAATTACCAGGCCAGGTGGGTGATCAACAAGATAACAAACAAAAATGAGGGGGCATGTTTGACCCCATGACTGTTCCTCATTTTTGTTGGAATGCTGTTCCCCTTATGTGGAAACAACTGTATGATCTTGCTACAGGAGGCACATGTTTACACCCATCCAAGTTATCAGGAAGGATTAAATTGCATGATTGTATTTTAAACACTTTGTATCAAAATAGCGATGTGCTAATTTCCATAAAAGTCCTTTATTTCAAACAGTGATAAAAGCTTCTTTAGGTACCATCAATATCGTCAAAACCGAAGCTACACATACCCAAATTGCTGAGTTACATACATAAATCTAACCCACAGTCCTTTATGTGCTCCGAACTGAGCTTCCTCGTGGAGACCACAAGGAGACCGGGCAGTCCGCGGCAGAGCAGCGACGTTTCGAGGAGATCTCCTCCCCTTTCTCAAGCATGCGTAGACGATCCCACACTCTACCTATATAGTGCTAAGTATTCACATCTGATAAAAACATAAAACAATCACTATAAAAACTATCTAGGGCTATAACATTCATTAATACCCTTAGAAGCAAGAGAATCCAGCCGGTGTAACCATTCGGCATCATTCGGTAATAATTGCATCGGTAACTGTTTACTATTGTTACAATAGACTATTTGTAACACACACCAACGCAATTCAGCTACACTGTACTTTTCGATAGCAAAATGACGAGCTAGTGAAGTTTCTCCAAATGCCTTTTTACCCTCTTCAGAATAGCTGCTTTCATTTTTCTTATTAATAAACTGCCTTATCAACGATTTATGTTCATTTAATCTGACCTTGATCGCTCTGCTAGTCTGGCCCACATAGATCTTCCCACAGGGGCACTAGAGCATATAAATTACCGCTTCACTATCGCATGTATGCGATCCTTTGATATATATAGGAAATCCTTTCGTCGGATGATATACATGGTCACCTTTTATAATCGCAGAACAATGCTGACACCGGCAGCAAGCAAATGTGCCCATACGGGTAGATCTAAGCACTGTCTGAACTGATGCCTGTGTTTTTTTTCTGCCAATATCTGCCGAGATCAGCTGTTGTCCCACTGTTTTACCTCTCCGATAGATGTATTTGGGTCGGTTTCTAAATATTGATCCAAACTGAGGATCCGATTGCAGTATTTTCCAATGTGATTGAATTGCCTGTTTGATGATACCTGCACGACATAAATGTCAAGGTGTCGTCCTTTTTCTTTGATGGCTTAATTTTCAAATTTTCCTCTCTAGATGTGTTAAAAACCTCCATTGCAATTTTTTCCAGGTCCTCTCTTAAATAATCTCTATCGCAAAACTTTTTTATGATCTTTTCCATATTAACTAAATATTCATCGTCATTTGAACAAATGCGTCACACCCGAACAAGCTGCAACTTCATGATCCCTTTGAATACTTGTGGGGGTGTTGGCTTTTACGATGTAAAATGTTGTTGGTATCCGTATCTTTAGTGTACAGAGTAGTACTCAATTTATGACTATGTTTTTTGACCAGCACGTCTAAATATGCAATTTCATCCTGACTTTTTGTGGCAGCAAATTGGATAAGCGGATGTGCACTATTAATATGACCCACGAAGTCCTCCAACTCTAAATCCGTCCCGGACCAGAGAAGGAAGACATTGTCGACATATCTATACCAGCAAATCGCATGTCTGAACAGTGGCAAAGAAAATATATATTGACGTTCAAAATATTGCATAAAAATTCCTCTCAAAAACTGAAAACAACATTTTTTTCAAGTTATATCCAATAGTTGCATTAAAAATGGTTCGACAATCTAGGATTTTGAACAAGTAAGTCCCTGACCGCCTATTTACCTTCAGCAAATGGAATGTTTGTAAACAATGACTTTATGTCAAATGTGCACATCCACTTAACCTTACTGCAACCTAACCTTTTAATTTTCCGCAAAAATTGACCTGTAGTATGTTAGGATCCTTTTTAACCTCCTCTTGTAAAAATGTATCAAGATAGGCTGCCAATGGTTCAAGCATGGAATCGATGCCCGAGACTATAGGGCGGCCTGGCGGGTTTTCAAGTGATTTGTGGATTTTCGGTACTATATAGAGGATTGGGGTTCTTGGATTTAATTTAGTAAGTAATGTTTTTTCTTGACTAGTTATTACTTCACCTAACAATGCCTCTTGAAGGACATCCTCAATATATCTAGAGAATTCAACAGTTGGATCATGCGTTAATTTCCTATATACTAACCCATCATTAAGCTGGGACAGCACTTCCTGCATATACATATCGGTATTCATAATAATGCATGCCCCCCCCCTTGTCGGCTTTTTTCACAACAATAGTAGAATCCTCTGCGATTTGTCTAAGAACCTCCCTATCGTCTGGTGTGAAATTAGACCATTTTCGATTTTTACTATTAACCTTATCCCAGTTTTTGGTCACATCGTCTAAGACCAATTGTTGAAACATTTCTAATGACGAATTTTTAATATCTGGGTCAAAATTGCTGTTACTTTTTAGTTTGCTACTAGAAAATTTATTAACACCTGAAAAACACTGTTTGTCCTTAAAGAACATTCTAAGTCGGATATTTCTACAAAATGTAAAAAAATCAACCACAAAATCTAACAATTTAATCTCCTGTTTAGGTACAAAATTAAACCCTTTTTCTATAACGGCCCTCTGAATAGGTGACATCTCGTTAGATGAAATATTGCACATCAGCGAGGATAGATTTGCTTTCTGTTCCTGGTACCGCATCGAGTCTGCGACTCTCCGCCTGTGGCAGCGCTGGGCAGCGTTCCCTTTAGGATCTGCTAAAAAATCTCTATTGCGTTGTCCTCTTGTTCCACTATTATGTGAGCCAGACGCATCCGATTGGTCATCCGTACTTGAGGAGGCATTGCTATGTACATATCGATCATATGTCCTTCTAATGCGCCCCCGAAAAGGTTTTCTTTCAGCTGCCCAAGAGTACACCCGGTTTAACACATAATCTCTGGTATCTCTCTCTCTCTGCTCTGCCGCGGACTGCCCCGTCTCCTGGCGTCTCCACGAGGAAGCTCCGTTCGGAGCACATAAAGGACTGTGGTTCCTATTTACGTATGTAACTCAGCAATTTGGGTATGTGTACCTTCAGTTTTGACGATATTAATGGTGCTTAAAGAAGCTTTTACCACTGTTTGAAATAAAGGACTTTTATGGAAATTGGCACATCACTATTTTGATACAAAGGTTACAGGGTTGGAGGCCCTAATGATTGTGCCTGAATGAATGAAGGTAAAATGAACAAGTTAAAGTGGCATTTCTCTTTATTACATGTATTTTAAAGACAACATATGGGGGACTGAACCCCTTCCTCCTAAAACTTTACTCCTGAGCATCATTTGGACTCAACGGAGAATGAGATTTTTTTTTCATTTACAATAGAGAATTTGGTTTCTGCATTAAGAAATAGTGATTTCTTAGTGGTTATATGCGATAATTAGTAAACTGTGAAAGAGTATTACCCTCTTTAACCCCTTACCGACATAGCGCGTTTGGATACGTCCTGGTGCTGGTAAGCTGCTTTGTAGCGATTGGGACACCCGCGGCAAAATCGTGGGCTCCCGATCACTGAACATGGCAGCGGGAAGCCTTGTGAAGGCTTCCATTGCTGCCATGTTTTGAATTTCCCCACTTCAAGCCCCAGGCAGGAAGTGGGGAAACCACCATCTATGTTCATCCTAATGCATTGTATATACAATGAATTAGGCTGTATGAATGATCGCGCCACCTAGTGGTGAAGCGCCCTATGGGGACTAAAAGTTAAAGTAAAATAAAGTTTTAAAGTGTAAGCAAATTAAAAAGTATTAAAAGTTCAAATCACCCCCGCCCCATCATCATTTTACAAATAAAAAAAAAAATAATAATAAAGTTACACATATTTGATATCTTCATGTCCGAAAAAGTCCGATATATTAAAATGTAACATCATTTATCCCATAAAAAGATAACAATGAATGACTTACAACTGGCACAGAGGGGGAGAGGGCCTCAGTTAAGGAGTGCACACTAGACCTCTTGCAATACCAGCATTAACCCATACTGGTCACTTTCCTGCCCTGAGGGGCTAACTGAAAAACCACCACAAATGTTTGAGCTCTCTGGCATAATTATCAGATTATTTCTTGTATGGAGCTGGAAAATAAAAAGGAGATGTGCCAAAGCGCCTACCTAGTTCAAGTAAGGTCTGTATAGTGTGGAGAAAACAGATCTCATTATCTTTGCACCATCCTACTCTACCCCTCCCCCTGTTCTCTCTATTTCAGTGAACGGCTGTACACTCTCACCTGTTCCGCAAGTCCGCTGCCTTGGGGTAATCCTAGACTCCTCTCTATCTTTCAAACCACACATCCAAACCCTCACCTCTGCCTGCCGCCTCCACCTGAAAAACATCTCTCGCATCCGCTCATTCCTCAACTATGACACTACAAAAATGCTGGTCCATGCCCTTGTCATCTCCCGCCTAGACTACTGCAACATCCTTCTCTGTGGCCTCCCGTCTAGCACTCTTGCTCCCCTTCAAACCATTCTCAACTCTGCTGCCCATCTTATCCACCTCTCTCCTCGCTACTCCCCTGCCTCTCCCCTCTGCCAATCCCTTCACTGGCTTCCCATTGCCCAGCGAATTCATTTCAAGCTACTAACCGTTGACCTACAAGGCTCTCCATGACCTATCCCCTCCATACATCTCTGCCCTAATTTCCAAATATCTTCCCTCACGCAATCTCCGCTCCTCACAGGACCTTCACCTCTGCTCTCCCCTTATCAGCTCCTCACACAACCGTCTCCAAGATTTCTCCCGTGCTTCCCCCACACTCTGGAACTCACTGCCCCAACACATCAGACTCTCCTCCACTTTCACCAGCTTCAAAAGCAATCTGAAAACCCATTTCTTCAGGCTTGTCTATAACCTACACTAACCTTGTTGTCACTACATCCTCCACAAACATGTCTGCCTCTACCTCCTGTCTCTTTCCCCATCCTTGTAGATTGTAAGCCCTCGCGGGTAGAGTCCTCTCTCCCTCTGTCGTGCCAATTGTCATTCATCACTTATCATTGTACTAGTTTGACTTATGTTCTGTATGTAAACCCCTCGAATGTACAGCGCCCTGGAATCAATGGCGCTTTAAAATAAATAATAATAATAATAATAATAGTGTGGTAGAGCAGATTAAGAACATTGCTCACCTGATTGTGTTGTTATTATTATTATTATTATTATTATTATTATTATTATTATTATTTATTTTTGAGCGCCCTTGGTTCCAGGGCGCTGTACATTCGGGTTTCGTACATAACATAGGTCAAACAAGTAGAAAGGTGACAGGTTAATAACTAACAACTGGTACAGAAGGAGAGAGGTCCCTGCCCGTGAGGGCTTACACTATAAAGGGAAGGTGGGAAGGGAAGTTTGAGTCTCTGTTGCTTCCTCCAGCTCCCTGTCGTCCTGTGTGCACACGTGCTCCATCTAGGGGTGCGAGCGCGGCACTGCACTCCATTTAAAGAGACAGTGTTCTTGTTCCTGCCCAGTGACCTCTGACCCCTGGTTACTTAAGGAACTTCCTATCTCTGCCCTGGGTCAGTTCTTTGTTGTGTGTATCCTGCACAGAGCTTGACCCCTTAGCTGCTGTATTGCTGCTGACTCATTACACGTTTACTTGTACGTTTATCTGCCACCTGCTGAGCACCTGCCGCTGCACCATTCTGCTATACCTACTGTTACCTGGCACCATACCTGTCTGCTACCATCCTGGACTGTTCCATACGTCGACCATTTACACCTGGACTGTGCCATATGTTTTATAGCTGCACCTGCGGTGCGCTGTCTTTGTTCCAGCACCAGCTATCCTGACCTGCACTTCGACTACCCACTGCGTGTCTCACCATCTGCGCCCATGGTGGGCCCAGAGAATCCGCCATACCCGGATGTTTCCAGCCATCCTGGTTGTTATTCGTCATACCCGGACGTTTCCAGCCATCCTGCTTGGAATTATTATTATTTATTTTTGAGCGCCCTTGGTTCCAGGGCGCTGTACATTCGGGTTTCGTACATAACATAGGTCAAACAAGTAGAAAGGTGACAGGTTAATAACTAACAACTGGTACAGAAGGAGAGAGGTCCCTGCCAGTGAGGGCTTACACTCTAAAGGGAAGGTGGGAAGAGACAGAAGGTGAGGGGGAGACATGGTTGCGGAGAGTGTAGTGACAGCAAGGTTATTGTTGGTTATAGGCAATCCTGAAGAGATGGGTTTTCAGGTTGCTTTTAAGGCTGGTGAGAGTGGGGGAGAGACTGAGGTGTTGGGGCAGTGAGTTCCAGAGTATGGGGGAAGCACGGGAGAAGTCTTGGAGATGGTTATGTGAGGAGTTGACATGGGGAGAGCAGAGAAGAAGGTCCTGTGAGGAGCGGAGATTGCGTGAGGGGAGATATCTGGAGATTAAAGCGGATATGTATGGAGGGGAGAGGTTATGGAGAGCCTTGTAGGTCAAGGTTACTAACTTGAACTGGTTTCGCTGGGCAATGGGAAGCCAGTGAAGGGATTGGCAGAGGGGAGAGGCAGAGGAGTATCGAGGAGAGAGGTGGATAAGACGGGCAGCAGAGTTAAGGATGGATTGGAGGGGAGCGAGGTTGCTAGCTGGGAGGCCACTGAGAAGGATGTTGCAATAGTCTAGTCGTGAGATGCCGAGGGCATGGACAAGCATTTTTGTGCTTTCGAAGTTAAGGAATGAGCGGATACGGGAGATATTTTTTAGGTGGAGGCAGCAGCAGAGGTGAGGGTTTGGATATGTGGTTTGAAGGACAGATTGGAGTCAAAGGTTATCCCAAGGCAGCGGACTTGTGGAGCTGGTGAGAGAGTGTAGCCATTGACAGTGATAGAGAGATCAGGTGGAGGGATAGAGTGGGACGGTAGAAAGATGATGAATTCAGTTTTCTCCACGTTTAGCTTCAGGAGATGTGAGGAGAAGGAGGAGGATATGGACGAAAGACAGTCAGGGATCCGGGAGAGAAGAGAGGTAATATCTGGGCTGGAGATGTATTCGTTACAAGGTGTAAATTGGTACCTCCATTTTCTCTATAGAGACAAAGAATAGGGAACACAATTCATAGATGGGATGGAGTCTATACCGAGCAGAAACAGAGCAGATTCCTGGCCTACTGGGCATTGGACTTGGGCTAGAACTGAGGCTACAGCAAGGACATTAGACCAGAAGGTACATAGTAATGGCCAAGACCAGAATATGTGGAATAGAGATCCATGATTACCATATGATCTCCAACAGTAGAGATAGGTATTAGGATAAATTTTACTAAGATGGGCAGGGGTATAGTACCACCGAGCTAAGAGCCTCAGGTATTGTTCCATAAAACTGGAGCTTGCAGATGCTTTATGTGCCCAGTATAAGTTTTTTTCTATTTTGAATCAGAAAAAGTCTTTCTCCCATGTAGCTTGTTAACAATTTGGATAAATTGGAGGTTTTGAGAAGATCAGATAACATTCCTGTTCCTTTATGATATCTCAGGAGAGAGTCGTGGCAGATATTTAAAACAGGAGTCAGAACCTCAAATTTCCTTTCAAGAGCCTCTTTCAGAAAATGAGTTACTTGTAGATCTGTAAAGTGATTGGACAATGCAATTTTATATTTCTCAACCAATTTGTGGAAAGGGATTAATTCCAGACAATGTTAGAGGTCCTCAGTGGAAACAATGCCTAACGTCACCCATTGAGTCAAATGTTACTGGACAAAGCGAGAAGAGGGATGGAAAGTGATTGTGTTGTACAATTGATGGTACAATTCACTTTTTTGCATTTCAGTTGTCTGATAATCCAGTGAAGGTGTTGCCAGTAAAATCCCCACAATACGGTAACCACACCTTGGTACGGTCAGTGGTTGAATAATTCAAACTATGACAGCCTCATAAGAATGCTGTTTTTTGGGAAATAAAGAATGGTGCTACATGTTGGTTAGTTTAAAGAAAAAGTGGTACACTGTGAAGTAGAATTAGATTTATTGGCAACCACATATATACATAAATAAAAATACATGGATGCAGGAGTTACACCAACCCCCACCTCCTGCTACACAGCCACCTGGTGTTAGCGGCTGATTGCAGCTAACACCCAGCGGTTACAGTGCGGGGTGGTGCCGGCACCCGCCAGCGCTGTTTAACCCTTTAGGTTCCGCGGCAAAGATGGCCGCACACCGTTCTTCACTCCGATTGGAACATCGGCAGTGAAATAGTTGAGTTGTGAAGGCTTGTGAAGGCTTCCATCTCTGCAATGTTTTGAATTTTCCCACTTCCAGACCCAGTTTTAAAGTTTAAAAAAATTAAAAAGTTTTAAAAGCTCAAATAACTCCCCTTTCACCATTTTACAAATAAAAAAATAAAATAATAAAAAAGTTACACATATTTGGTATTGTCGCTTCCGAAAAAGTCTGATCTAAAAAAATATAACATCATTTATCCTGTATGCTGAACACCGTAGAAGAAATAAAATTCCAAACGCCAAAATTGCGTTTTTTTGGTAATTTCACATCCCATAAAAATTGGAATAAAAGTGATCAAAAAAGTAACATACATTCCAAACTGCTAGCAATAAAAAGTACACTTCAGCACGCAAAAAAATTACCCTCATTGACGTCCGTAGGTGTTAGTACAAAAAAGTTATTGGTCGCACAATATGGCGCCGTGGCGCAGATTTAAAAAATTTAAAAAAATGAATTTTTTTAAGGTACCAAAATATAATGGAAACCCTACATGTTTGCTATTGCCATATGCGTATCAACCTGTAGAATACAGGTAACACATCATTTTTACTGAAAAATGAACTCCGTAAACATGGCGCAAGTACGTTTTTTTCACATTTTGCCCTACTTAGAATTTTTTTGCCGTTACTCAGCATATTCTATGGTAATATGGATAACACCATTAGAAAGTACATCTTGTCCCGCAAAGTTAAAGCCCTCATGTGGATATGTAGGTGAAAAAATAAAAAAAATAATGGCTTTTAGAAGGCAAAGAGGAAAAGAATTTAGAGCCATATTATTATGACCGTCCATCAGGAAGGGGTTAGCAGAAAAAAAAAACATTTGCTTCTGTAACTAATTTTACATGTATTCCACAGAGATACTGTCCATCACCACATCAGTACACTGTACAATGAAAATCAGCACCAACGAATTTGCTCGTACATGGAGCAAATATATCAAAGGTGTTATTGTTGCTGAAGAAAAAAAATCCTATTATACCAAGACCCAATAATATTACTACTTAAGTACCAAATAATACTGCCAGACCAAGACCAAATGTGACCACCACATAATGACACCACATTAGTTGTACACAGGCTCTGTAGACAGACACTACTCACAAAAAGTTGTGGATATTTGGCTTTTTGTTGAAATTTCAGAATGAACATAAAATGTATTGTTTTTTTAAATGAACTAAATGAGACCCTCCTTAACTTTAGAATATACATGGTCAACTGTTCAGTGTTTCAGTACTTTTTGCACAACTTGCTGATCTCTAACAAGCAAAAATTCACAACAGGTGTTTGATCCCTGAATCACTCAATAAATTTAGGGATTGGGATTTAAACAGTCCTCCTTATCATGCTGTTAACATTTTGACTTCATGAGACCAAGACAACACCTTACAATTCATAAACAGTACCTCGTCACTGTGAGTCTTCAAGCATGATGCTCTAAGACAGAAGTGGCCACTGAGCTTAGCAGGATCAGCAGGATGTGACAGAGATACAGACTGGAAGAGTCACAGAAAGGCAAAGAAGTTGACACCCTTTGGCTACATCACACACTGATGACCGCTTCATTGTATACAATGCCCTGTGGAACCGATTAATGCCACATAATTCTAGGCACGTTTAAGGTTGATTAGAGGCACCCAAGTGTCACATCAGACCATTCGTAACCATTTGCATTATAGTGGTCCGCCTGCTAGATAACCGGCAATGGTACCTGACTGGTATCTGAGCTGGCTAATGCAAAGTGCTCTCTTTGCCGTCTCCAGCATTGGTGGCGGCCATCATTTCTGCACAGAGTGAATCGACTTTCATCACTGTGTAGATGCTCTCTGGCCCATGTAAGACGAGGATGCCTGGTGGTGTGGTCAGGTCATCTAGCACGCAGACTACGCTGAGGTAAACGGTTACGAATGGTCTGTGAGCAGTGTACATTACCACCGTACAGTAACCATATAGTGTTAGATATCAGTTGTACACAGGCTTTGCCCCTCCCCAGTAAGTATAGGTAATAACCACTTCCTGACGTAGCCTTTTTTATTGTCAGGCTCGTTTATCCCTCCTCGTCTTCCCAGAGTCATAACTGTTTTACTTTTCCACCTACATAGACATATGAGGGCTTTTATTTTGCGGAACAACATGTACTTTCTAATGATGTTATTCATATTACCATAGAATATACTCGGAAACCCCAAAAAAATTCTAAATGGGGAAAATATGAAAAAACGTACTTGTGCCATGTTTGCGGAAGTTTTGTTTTTACGGTGTTTAATCTTTGGTAAAAATGATGTGGTATCTGTGTTCTACAAGTTGATACGCATCCGGCAATACCAAACCTGTATGGTTTCCTATATGTCTTGGTACCGTAAAACAATTCCAAACATTTTATATTTTTTAAATTTGCGCCACGCCGTCATTTTCTGCGACCAATTACTTTTTTGTACTAACACCTATAGACTTGGTTCAGGGTGTATTTTTTGTGGACTGAAGTATACTTTTTAGTGCTACCAGTTTGGAATGCATGCAACTTTTTTGATTACATTTATTCCAATTTTTAGGGGACATGAACTGACCCAAAAAAATGCTATTTTGGAGTTTGGAATTTTTTTTCTTCTACGTTATTCAATGTACAGGATAAATGCTGTTATATTTTAATAGATCAGACTTTTTCAGACACGATGATACCAAATATGTGTGACTTTTTTTTTGTAAAATGACAAAAGGGGAGTGACTTGAACTTTGAATATTTTTTTAATTATTTTAAACTTTAAAACATTTTTTTTCTTTACTTTGAGTCCCCCAAGAGTGCTTCACCACAATTTGGGCTGGATTATTTATACAGTCTAATGCATTGTATGTACAATGCATTAGGGTGTAACAGTATGGCGGTTTTTCCACTTCCTGCCTGGTGCTGGAAGTGGAGAAATCGAAAATATGGCAGCGATTTCACCACTGGCACCCCGATTGGAGTGAGGGACAATGCACGGCACAGTTTATCATTTTCTTAGACACCATGGTCACCTTTGCCACAGCGTATAAGAGTTCAAACAGCGTGGGATGGTGCCAGTGTCCTCCCGCGCTGTAACTGCTGAGTGTTAGCTGCAATTAGCAGCTAACACCCGATGGCTATGTAGCAGGTCCAATGTCGGTGAAGGGTTAATGTTAATGTGATGTGAACCAGCAGATTAAAATACTGTAACAAAGGAGGCATGTCCTCCGAAACGTTGCAGGTGTGGAGCGATGTGTGTGGAGTGAGAGACACTCTTGGCATCTCAGCTCAGGAATTAAAACTACCTGAAAAGCTGCTTTATGAACGACTGGACCACAAGTTAAAGTTACATGTATTGCTGAATACCATGTATCCAATGTGATCATTTTAAGTATAATATTAAATGTTGAAAATTACAAAGTAAGGAAGCACTTGCTTAATTGAGCGGCATATCTAGTTTTGATGTATCCCTACAGCAAGTCTAAATATATAAATCCCCCCCCCCCCCCCCAGTATTATAGGTAGGTATATATGTCTCCCAAGTAGGTATAAGCATATAGGATAAAAACTGTCTAGCAATGTCCCGATGATGGTCCTTATGCCATATTAAAGTACATAGTGGCTATACCAAAAATTCTTACGTACTCGAATATCTGTAGGTTTCACAGAATAGATGTTCTCTTATCTATTTTTTTCAATCTTTCTTATATTCAGTCTTTCAGCTTTTATATTTGTCTGTGCACATGCATACATGCTTTTGTATCTCTGTTTATGCCAACCCAAAGAATTTAGGACATATATTTCTCCTTCCTGCTCCTGCTAGGTTTGGCTCAAAAGCTCCCTTACCCCTTAAACACCAGGCGTGAAATGGCCTTAATTCATCTACGCACTATTATTACATTATGTAAGCATACTACTGTATGCTATTACATTACATAATACGTCAGTATGACACAGGCTGTTGTTAGGGCAATAGGCAGGCCCGGACTGCTCAAAGGGCAAACCGGGCATTTGCCCGGTGGGCCGCTGGGGTCCGGGCCGCAGGGCTGGCTCAGATCGCCCGCCGAGGGGACCAGTGTTTCCCCCCGGCGGGCCCCGAGTCCCGGCGCCAGTCTGTGGCACGCTACAGTGGCCGCAATGGTCGCATCAGCGACCGGACCCCTGTAGCAGGGGACCGACAGGCCCCCCTCACCACATGGCTGCACGGCCGGGTCACCGACCCAGCCATGCAGCCATCACGGCCGCCACCTGCACCGCGCGGTGCAAGCAGCGGCCGAGTCTGAACAGCCGGATCTTCTGATCCTTTCTGTTCAGCTCCCAGGAGGCCGCGGGGCAGGCGCGCGATGTGATGACTAGAGATGGGCGAATTGATTCTAACAAAGTGGAATTCGTTTAGAATTTCAGGAAAACTTCGATTCTGAACGAAGTCGAAGTTTGGGGTAATTCGCGGGAACGAAGTGTGTTTTTAATTGATAAAATGGCTGCGAGCACATGGCGTTACATGGGGCAAAGATGTCTGGGAGGAAGAAGGGCGTAGCCTACATGACATGTGCAGAGATGAAGCCAATCAGAGACCGGCGGGATTCTGTGACGTCACCGCACTATATAAGTCCGGGCGCGACGCTGGGAGCTCATACCGCTCTCACTGTACTGAGTAGGGAAGGTGCTGCCGCCGCTGCTGCTGCTTATGATATCTCATACTAAAGAAAAAATTTTTATACAGCGATTTTTGGGGGGTGTCTCAGCTTGTCTCAGAGACTGCTTCTCTTACGTTCTAATTCTGATTTTGTGGGGTATTGGAACTGAAGTCCAGTGTGCGTCCAATGCAGCTGCATATACATTTTAATGCTATCTGCTCAGTTCTTCAGCACATTGAATATCCAAGGGTTATCTAAGCCTGTTCCTGTTGTATTCATTTAAAGAAACAGCGTTTTTACAATCCAAATACCACTTAATTTTTGGTTGCTCATTTCTTTTGCGCAATTTAGATCCAGGGGTTAATTAAGCGTTGTTCTGCTGTTGTGGTCACTAAAAGAAACGTTCTTTTTCACCGCCAAAGAAGCAATTTTGCCTGTAGCATAATTCATAACCGAAGGTTAATTACAAGTTTTTCTGTTGTTGTGTACCGTAAAATACACGCCATTTTAACACGCTACATAGATGGGAATTGTTGGCAGCATATTTCTTTTTCGTAATTTACATCCAGGGGTTAATTAAGCGTTGTTCTGCTGTTTTGGTTACTAAAAGAAACGTTCTTTTTCACCACCAAAGAAGCAATTTTGCCTGTAGTTTAATTCATATCCGAAGGTTAATTAAGCCTGTTTGTGCTTTTACATTCAGTAAAATACAGTGTTTTAAAATGGCACATGCAAGTAAATTTTTCCTGCCCATTTGTGGAGCGCAATTTATATCCAAGGGTTACCCAAGCTTGTTACTGGGTTCATTTGGAGTCAAATACAGGGTGTGAATTTATCATATACAGATATGTTCATTAAACAGTGTCTGTACATTTTAGAACAAACAGTATGTCAGAAAGAGAGGTGGCAGGCTCTTCACCTGCGAGTGGCAGTGGCACAAACATTCCTGGAGCAGGCCCAGGTCGCAGCACAGCAAGGGGATGTCGCAGCAGGGGTCACTCGGTGAGGCCAGAACTGCCGCTGTCATCTAGCGGCCGTGTGTTGTTCAGCAACCCAATGGTTCTTGATTGGTTGACTAGGTCATCCACTTCCTCCCAGATGACATCTGACAACCCCAGCCAAGAGTCGGTGGGAACGTCAGACACAACCCTTAGTTGGCATGGCCCTGGAGCGGGTCAGCGGCCCTCACCTGTCCTCAACCCGCCTCTGTCCCATCCGGTTCCCTCAGCCAGAGATCTACTATGTGGTCTGGGCTCAGCGCCACTATATAGCGAGGATGAACAATTTGAGGAGGGCAGTCAGCAGCTACTTGGCAGTGAAGAAATGGGGCCAATATCCCCTGCTTCTTGCAGTAGGCGGCAAAGTATAGATGTGGAGAGTGGCATGGGAGGTCATGTTGTGAGGGGTCAGCCTCTGCATACCAAGACAGGTGATGAGGACAGCAGTGACGATGAAACACAAATAGATGATGATGTAGCCGACCACATTTGGGAGCCGGGTTAAGCAAGGGCTTCATCATCGTTAGAAGAAGAGGGCGTCAGCTTGGGCGTCAGGCAGCGGCGCTGCCAGCAAGTGGGTTGTGTGGCCGTGAGTCAGCAGGGTAGCAGGAGTGTGAGGGCGGGAGCCAAGCGGCACAGGGGCTTATCGAGGCAGCGGTGGTAGTAGTCACTCAATGCGGAACGTTGGCGGTAAAATCAGATACTCGGCGGTGTGGCAGTTCTTTGCTAAGACACCGGAGGAGCCGAATATGGGTATATGTAGGATCTGTAGGCAGAAAGTGAAGCGTGGCCAGGGAGCTAATGTTGGCACCACGGCCGTGCGTCAACACATGCAGCGTCACCATCCGGTGGCCTGGGAGAAACGTGGCTCAGATGTGGTGGTCCAACCTGCCGCCGCAGCAACAGCAGCAGCAGCGCCCAGTGGCACGCATGCCATTGCAGCCAGTCAAGGCTCCACCACCTCTGCATAAGGGAGCTGTTTCTCTTTACCATCATCTCCCGGTCCAGATTCTCCTGCTCCTCGCTACTCATGGCGCCAGCAATCGTTCAGCGAGGCGATTGCAAAGAGACAACAGTATGCGTCCAACCATCCTAAGGTGCAGAAGCTGACCGTGCTCCTGTCCAAGTTGTTGGTACTGCAGTCCCTCCCTTTCCAAATGGTGGACTCTGTACCATTCAGAGAACTAATGGCTTGTGCCGAGCCGAGATGGAGAGTTCCAAGCCGTAATTTATTTTCACACAATGCACTACCAGCACTTCATAAATATGTAGAACAGAAGGTGGGCCAGTCCTTGAGCTTATCGGTTTGTTCCAAGGTGCACGGCAGCACAGACGTCTGGAGCTGTAACTACGGTCAGGGACAGTACATGTCCTTTACGGCCCACTGGGTGAATGTGCTTCCTGCCCAGGCACACCAACAACTTGGACAGGAGATGCCGCTTTCTCCTCCACGTTGTCACACTGCGGCTCCTGCGCCAATGTCCGTCTCATCCTCCTCCACCACCACCACCATCTCAGCCTCCATAAGTACTGCTCCATCATACCTATGTGTAGGGAAACAGCGGTGTCACGCATTTCTACACCTGGTTTGCCTCGGCGAACGAAGTCACACGGGGAGGAACTGCTCCGCGTCATGCAGCAAGAAATCGATGTGGGCTTTCTCCGCCCCAAACCCTGCAATCAGAACCATGGTGACGGACAATGGGAGCAACATGGTGTCCGCGCTGCACCGAGGAGGAATGGTCCATGCGCCCTGCATGGCTCATGTGTTCAATTTGGTTGTGAAAAGGTTCCTGAAGTCTTCCACCGATCTTCAGAAGATTCTGAAAATGGCCAGGAAACTTTGATGTCAGCCAGTGGCAGCTCATGCGTGACACCTGCCGTTTGTTGAGGCCATTCGAGGAGGCCACGTTATTTGTCAGTCGCCAGGATTTACGGATGAAAAAACGTCATTCCACTGCTTCATGTCCTGGAACAATGCTGAAAAATCTGTCTGGGCAGGGGCTGGAGACGTGGCGACTACATCTCGGGGCCCACATGAGTCCGGTGGGGAATGAAAGGAGGAGGAGGAGGGACATTGGAGCAGAAGCATTGTCTGGTGAAATGAGTGGATTTTCTACCCAGGTGACAAGAGAGGAGGAGCAGCTGGAGGAGGTAGATGGAGATGAGGAAGACGAAGCAGATGACCTGCAAGCACCGTGGCATTATACAGTGGAGATGGAGGCAGGGAGCCCCTCTGAGTCACTTGTGCAGATGGCCCGCAGCATGCTGATTTGCCTGGCTAGTGAAAAGCTTAATAGTCAGCATCCGCAGAGGATGACTTCTGGCTCTCCCCCCAATTGGACCCTCACTACCGGTCCAAAATGGGAGCCTTTTTCCCAGCTGCTGAGAGGGAGGACAAACTCAAATACTATGGGAAACCCTCCGTATCAGTTGGCCGCTGCCCATGTGCGGCATCGCCCCTCTCTGACAGGTCTGACCGGGGGTTCTTCAGCGCTCACGTACTACTGCCGCAGCTGCTGGAGGAAGGTGGGGGGTAGGAGCAGTACCAGCTCCATCAGCAGCAACATAAGTCTGGAGTCACTGATGAGCAGCTTCCTTCACTCACCTAGTGAGGAGGGCAGTCGCCAGCAACAGCAGCAGGACATGGAGCAGACCCTGAACCAACAGGTGGTGGCCTACTTGGACAGCACTCTGCCACCCCCATTAGAAGATCCACTGACACTGGACAGCCAAACTGGATGTGTGGCCGCAACTTGCCGAGTTTGCAGTGGAGAAGCTGTCCTGCCCGGCCAGTAGTGTGGCATCAGAGCGGGTGTTCAGTGCGGCGGGGGCCATCGTTACCCAAAGGAGAACGCACATGTCCACGGGCAATGTTGAACGACTGACCTTTGTCAAGATGAATCAGGTGTGGATCGGCCAGGATTTCCACACACCATGCCTTAGGCGTCAGCCTACATCAGCCATGACGCCTCACCCACACGGTGAGAAATGAGTCTGGGTTCAAACTACCTGGCTCAGCCACTAGTCTGATGCCGCCACCCGCCTGATGCAACACATCTGCTGCGAGTTTCTCCATCTGCCTACCACCATCTTTACCAGTGACTGGTATTGCCACCCCACCTCCACACTCTGTCAATTTTGCCACTCTATGACCTCATGCTGCTGCTGCTGTTGCTGGTGCAGTGACATCCACACTGTGTCATTGTGCACCCTCTGACCCCATGCGTTGCTGGCCGTCACCTCCACCCCTCCCGTCATTGTGCCACTCTGTGGCCTACTACTGTTTTGCCACCTCCAGAATTTGTCATTGTGCCACTGTCTGACCAAATGCTACAGCTGTGGCTGCTGCCGTGCCCTCCACACCGTGCCAATGTGCCACTCTCTGAACTCATGCTGCTGCTGCCGTGACCTCCCCTCTTTGTCATTGTTCCACACTGTGGCCAACTACTGTTTGCCACCTCCAAATCTCATTGTGCCACTGTCTGACCTCATGCTGCTGCTGTGGCTGCTGCCATCCCTCCACACTGTGTCATTGTGCCCCTCTCTGAACTCAAAGCTGCTGCTTGCCGTGACCTCCCCTCTTTGTCATTGTTCCACTCTGTGGCCTACTCCTGTTTTGCCACCTCCAGAATCTCATTGTGCCACTGTCTGACCTCATGCTGCTGCTGTGGCTGCTGCCGTGCCCTCCACACTGTGTCATTGTGCCACTCTCTGAACTCATGCTGCTGCTGCCGTGACCTCCCCTCTTTGTCATTGTTCCACTCTGTGGCCTACTACTGTTTTGCCACCTACAGAATGTCATTGTGCCACTGTCTGACCTCATGCTGCTGCTGTGGCTGTTGCCATGCACTCTACACTGTGTCATTGTGCCACTCTCTGACCTCATGCTGCTGCTGCCGTGACCTCCACTCTCTGTCATTGTTCCACTCTGTGGCCTACTACTGTTTTGCCACCTCCAGAATGTCATTGTGCCCCTGCCTGACCTCATGCTGCTGCTGTGGCTGCTGCCGTGACCTCCACACTCTGTCATGGTGCCACTGTCTGACCTCATTTTGCTGCTGTGGCTGCTGCCGTGACGTCCACACTGTGTCATTGTGCCACTCTGTGGCCTACTCCTGTTTTGCTACCTCCTGAATGTCATTGTGCCACTGTCTGACCTCATGCTGCTGCTGTGGCTGCTGCCGTAACCTACACAAATGTGTCATTGTGCCACTCTGGTGGCCTACTCCTGTTTTTGCCACCTTCAGAATGTTGTTGTGCCCCCTCCTGACCTCTGCGCTGTGGCTGCTGCCGTCACCTTCACACACTGTCACTGATGTTGCCACCTTTGCCCTCAGCTTGTTTTTTTTTCCAGCTTTAGATGCCATGACTTTATCCAGGCTACATTCCCCCTTGAGTTTTTTGGGAAGTTTTGCCCTCTTAAGTGCCCCGGGGAAATTTTTTAGTGAAGCGATTCTAAGAGCGGCGGCAGTCATATGCGTGTCATGCTAAAACACAACATTGTATGAAGACCAAACCAAGCTCCCTCTGCATATTTAAGCATGGCACAACATTCTACAGCACCCTGCAGGCTCTAGATATATACCAGCCCTGTCTGCCTATATACCAGCCCTGTCTACCTATATACCACTCCTGTCTGCCTATATACCAGCCCTGTCTACCTATATACTGCCCTGTCTACCTATATACCAGCCCTGTCTACCTATATACCAGCCCTGTCTGCCTATATACCAGCCCTGTCTGCCTATATACTGCCCTGTCTGCCTATATACCAGCCCTGTCTGCCTATATACCAGCCCTGTCTCCCTATATACTGCCCTGTCTACCTATATACCAGCCCTGTCTGCCTATATAATGCCCTGTCTGCCTATATACTGCCCTTTCTGCCTATATACCTGCCCTGTCTGCCTATATACCAGCCCTGTCTGCCTATATACTGCCCCTGTCCCCTGTCTATATACTGGCCCTGCCTGGCTACATACTAGCCCTGCCTGCTTACATACTGGCCCTGCCTGACTACATACTGGCCCTGACTGCCTACATACTGGCCCTAGCTGGCTAATTACTGCCCCTGGCCCTACATGGCTAATTACTGGCCCTACCTGGCTGATTACTGGGGTCAGCCCTAGCTACCTGGCTGATTACTGGGGACAGCCCTAGCTACCTGGTTGATTACTGGGGGCAGCCCTAGCTACCTGGTTAGTTACTGGGGGCAGCCCCAGCTACCTGGCTAGTTACTGATGTCAGCCCCAGCTACCTGGCTATTTACAGGGGTAGGCCCTGTCTACCTACCAAATTAATGAAGGAAGGCCCTGTTTACCTACCTAATGGGGGTCTACCTATTTATATGCCACTTATCTGACATTTTTTAATTTCTAATTTTTAGGGTCTAACAAACGCTGTTTGGGGAATTGATAGGAAAGTGCTGGAAAATAGAGGAGTCTAAGATGTATTTGTGCTAAATTCTACAGGGACGGTAGTGACTAGTGTTTGAGCGATTTTATCGACAAAGTTGAATATCGGCAAGGTTTTTATGGTGATGATAATTTTCAGATCATGCGATAATTTATGGTTTAAAATCTGAGCATCATTATTAAGATGCGCCTTTTTCGGCGTTTCTGATATTTGGCGGTCAGGCAAATCAGATTACAGAACTAGAGCCAAGGGGGTGAGATGTGTGTGCGACGTCATGACTGGGGATGTGTATTGGGTGGCGGATTGGATGGAAAAATCACATGACCTCGTTTTAACATAGAACAGCGGTTCTGTTTCAGCCTCAGAGTCTCTCAGCGTCTAATAGGGATAGGACCTGCGCTCTGCCTGTGCCAAACAGCTCAGCGAATTTATTTATTTCTGCACAGAAGGAATCCTCTACTATTAGCTGTGATCCTTACAATTTAGTTAGATTAGTGATTTGACGATTTTATGTAGTTAGCTAGAGGAATTTTAAAGCAGCATACTACCGCTGTAAATTCACAGGGGGAGGGGGGGGGGGGGGCCCGCGGCGAACACAGACAAGCTCTATCTTTAAAGAACACTGGATAAGTTCACCATGATTAGTGTAGACATTGTAGTGGAATATCTTTATTATTAAACAGTTTGCTATTGAAATTTATCCTGATATTGGGCAGCCTGAACTTATATTGGATTCACATTCATTTCTAGTAACTGCAGGTCTCTTGTTAGGTTGCAAAACTTCCACTTTTTATTATCAGATACATTTCAGATATGTGTTCATTTTAATTTTACCCATTACACTGTGATGTTGATATGCCACACTTGCAGTTAAATTACAATCCAGCATCTTGTAGTCAGCACAGGGTGTTTGTTGCCAATAATACCGTGTATCATCGAAAACTTAACAGTTAGTTTTTTTGGACTTTTGCGCACCCAGGGGGCCATTGTTCATGGACGCAGCATCCTCGGATATCTTAAAAAAACAGCAATTCTATATTCACCAAAGGTGAATTGTATGGTGCAAAATATTATCGTGTATCTTTCAGAAAACATAACAGTTACATGTTTTTTGACTTTTGCACAACACTGCATTGTTCATTGACGCAGCATCCACGTAAATCTTAAAACAGCAATTATTATTCTCCACAGGTGAAATTGAAAGGTGCAAATATAATTACCGTTTATTATACAAAACATAACAGTTTGTGTTTTTTGGACTTTTTGCACACCAGCATTGTTCATTGACGCAGCATCCACGTAAATCATAAAACAGCAATTTTATAGTACCACAGGTGAATTGAAAGAAAAACTCATCAATAAACCTCCCCCCCCCCCCCCCCCCCCCCCCCCCCACGCTCCAAAAAATACCGTTTATTATCCAAAAACATAACAGATACGTGTTTTTTGGACTTTTGCCCAGTCCAGATTTGTGATAGACACCTTGCAGAAAATTTGATCATGACCAATTTGGTTTTGATTAGAGGGATTTGAGACAATAGCTGTGATTACAGTCTTAATAAGGAGACTTTCCAAAACTTTTTTCCCATTTTCTTTTTTATACCTTCTCAAAACTTTTATATTTTCTGAACAGGGAGCAAAAATGCAGGTGGTAAGCGAGCATAAGAGGGGGGTAGCATGGGGTAGGGTACGAGAGAAGGTGCTCCTTCAGGGCTGGCGACAACAAGCATGCCCAGCGGATCGTCAGTTGACAGGACGTCAGGGGGGGGGGACCCTTTGTTCATCGCTGGGTCAGGGCCCTGGTGAATCTAAGTATCGAACTCGTCGCCTAATCTGTTCTTCATGTGGTTAATGCAACCTGCATCTAGCAGTCTTACGCTCCCTCGTCCTCGCAGTTCAGGCCACAAATGTCGTCTTCAGCATCATTCTGCATCCGTCCAACAATGATGTGCCCAAATGTAACTGTGTACCCAACCACTGTGGATAATCCATTGTCTGGGACTTCTTTGATGACAAATGCGGTTGCGGTCAGAAGGGGCTGTTAAAGATAAGAGGATTGATATTTAGTATGCTCTGACCCCAGTTACTGAGGCCATCAGAGGAGGTGAAGGAAGACGGTCAATCGGCAAAATTTCCCGGGCGGTCGGGCAACGGCCTTGCAGTGCACTTCCTTGTTGCCCGCAGCTTCTGGATGCAGAAAGTCAGGACGGACCAAGTCCTCGTGTGATGATGATGATGATGCCAACATTGCGGATCCTTCCTGGTCTTTTTCCGCAGAATTTGCTTGCGAGCGCTTCATCAGTGGACGACGGAGGAAGACGATGGGGTGTGTTCAATAGGGTCGCACAAAAAGGAGAGGGCGGTTCGCAGGGAAGTCCGCTGATATGATCCGACAGCACGGTCAGCGCAAACCCGCTCCTCACTTATCGCCGTTCAAAAAGTTCCAGGACCTCTCAAGCCTGGGCATTCTTTGACCTGCATCTGATTCAACCAGCTATGTCATATGCCGCATTTGCCGTAAACGCATCAGTAGAGGCAAGACCCTGAAGTGGTTAACCACCACCAACAGGTCTAGTCACATGCAGCGAAGGCATGAGTTGAAATGGAGGGAAAAACACTTGGCCAAAAAAGGCCAGACGACGTCGGGCCTCCAACAATTGTCACACCCTCTGTCTCCGCCTCTCCTCCTCCGCCACCACCAAGAGTTCCTCTAGCTGCCATGTCTCTCAGAGTCATGATCTGGGATAGCTCCGCTTCTGCCTCCACGTCGCCCGTGTACCTCCAGCACCACCAGAGACCCATCCTTACCCTTCTTCTTCCGGCAGTTTGACGACTTGCACGCGTACAGCAACCAGTCTAGCAGCCAAGCCTTCTGTCTTCCAGGTTTTGGGAGCAGAAGATAACACTTTAACCCAAACCATCTCTAAGGCCAAAAACCTGAATGTCGGCATTGCCAGGGCTTTAGCCTTGGAAATGTTGCCTTTCGTCTGGTGGACACAGATGGGTTTCCGGCCACGTCTGCCCTCACTTGCCCCATACAAGATGCCGAGCAGCATTTCTTTGCCAGATAAAGCAGTCCTGCCCTGGCCAGCCACGTTTCATATAAAAATTCAATCCCGTTGTCTGCATTGTGTATGGAAAAGTCCATCTCCCCACCAACATGGACTAGTAGCACGGCCAAGGCTTGCTTTATCTCTGTGACAGCCATGGGGAGCTGGGTGTATGTCTCTGTGGGTGACGTTGGCTCTCAGGCTCGGCGACACGCTCTTCAAAACGCAGGGATGGGTGCAGGTTTCTTTCCCCCAAGTCCTCTGGTGGATCACGTGCCCAGGGACACCCAGCCCGTGTTGAAAGTAATCTGCCTTGGAGACCGTCCACACAAAGGTCAGGAGCTGTGGACGGTCTATGCAACGAGACGAGCGCTGATGGGTAAACAAGGAACTTGTTCAGCACAGGTTGCTGTGCGATTAACGGGCCGAAATCTGCTGGCCCTTAAGACTCGCGTAGGATGGAGACATCCCATTGCTGGCACATGTCATGAACCCTTGTCGTCCAGAATGTTCTAAAGAGTACCCGGGCTCTGGGACTTTGCCTGTGAAGAAGCTCAGAGGGTCTGAGTTCCGCACTTCCGCCGTTGCACCCCTGTTCGTCCGCTCTGCTGCGTTGCAGCGTCAGCTCGGCTCACCGTCAACCTTCTCATTGTTGACGTGGGCACACGCTGGAATTCACCCTCCACATGCTCCATCGATTGTTGGCAGCAGCGCAATGCCATTACGCAGTACGAATGTGTAACATGGCCTGAAAAGCAGCGGTGCGGACCTCGGGGTGTTGAACCACGAGAGTGGAGGCAGGTGTAAGAGCTCTGCACCATCCTGCCCAGTTTAAGAAGCCAACAAAATGGTCAGTGCGGACAGTGCCCCTTGTCAGCAATGTAGCATTGTGTTGATCGTAGTTCTGGAACGATCGTTGGACACTCTTAAACATCTGTCCGCAGCGACGGAGGGAAGACGGACACAGGATGCGGAACGGAGTCTTTCTTCAGTCAAATCCACAAGGCCCGACAGTTTCACAATTTCATCGTCTTCATTAGGCAGTGGTTCGGGGTTTCCTGTGCTAGTGCAAGGTGGGCGCTACATACTCATGGGTGCATCATCCTAAGGCCATGTTCGGGCTGTGTTGAAGCTGTGTAGGAGGCAGCGGTGGAGGAGGAGGAGGAGGTATTCCTATGACACGTGTTTACCGGACGTCAACCCCTTGCCTTGGTTAGAGGTTGGCGGAATTCTGAGGGGTGGAGGAAGTTGAGGAAGATCAGTTTGCTAGTGCCCTCAACCAGGGCGTTGGGAATTCAAGGCTCCATCTCTACATGAGTGCTTGGATGCTCCATTTCCTCCCAACATGATCCTCGATTAAGGCCATCAAAATGAACAAACAGTTACTGGGTGGCCCCCTCCTGGATACACCGGTACAAAACAAAACTCAGCATTTCCTTCCACCCACCCAAATAGGTGTAAATGCAGGCCATTGGAGACCTTGCTGACTGAATCAACTGAGACATCTGGTTGGTCTGCTTTCAGTTCCCCAAATGCTCACGGATGGAACAAACATCAGCGGACGTGAAGCAGTAGAGTGCAAGTTGGCGTAGCGGCAGCCAGCAGGCAAGGGTGGTGGAGCCTAATGGGTGACCTCGGCAATTTTTGTTTACACCTCACCAACGCATGCAATGCAGGCACACATTACAACACACAGAGGATCAGCTTAAGAATCATGGTGCCACGACTATCTGCGTCTCAAACACCGATGTTTTTGCATGTGTTCGGACCCAATTGACTTCTGGGTTCCAAAATGGACGAATTGCATGGAGCTGGTTCGTCACGACATAGAGGTGTTGTCCTGCCCAGCAACAGGTCATATCGAGTGACCTTCGCACAGCTGGAGGAGTCATTACAGACAAAAGCTTCCGGCTTTCCTCAGGATAAATGTGGATCGTTGACTTTCATTTCAAGATGATTCAGGCAGGATCTCTGATGATGTTGTGGCCCCAATTGCGAGGTCACCGTTTTGTTGGGTTATTAATTCCTTTTCCAAAACAGAATGGTCCTTGAAAACTTTTTTTTTAAAATGATCTTTTTATGAATTTTTATTCTCTTTTCTTTTTTTCTTTTTTGCTGTGAGGGACTGAAAAAGACAGCGGGTTTTATGACAACACCTATTCATTTACCCCTTTATTTAAAAGTTTGCATTGTAAGGGTTTTTGAGGTCGTTGCTTTGAGATACAGTAAAATTTTGGGGTCCTTTGGAACGAAATGTGGCTTCTAAGTGGCATTTCTCCCCCCAAAATTTTTTAATAGGGGGCTGAAAAGTCTATTTTAAAATTTTTTGGGGTCAGTGTGTGGGGATCAGAATAATTGGCCCTTTTGGAACAGAAATGGGTTTAATGGCTTTTTCCCCCTCACATTTTACGGGCTGAGAAGAAAATTTTTAATTTTTTGGGGGTATGTGTTGAATCAGCATAATCAGGTCTTTAACAAAATGGGGTTTAAGGGCATTTTCCCCCTAAATTTTTTAAACTGGAGAAGTCATTTTTTTTTTTTTGGGCTTGCTTTGAAATGCAGCAATAAAAGGGCCCTATTTAAAAAAAATGTTGTTTTAAAGACATTTGTTCTTCACAATGCCAAAGGGCTCAAGGGTCATGTTTAAATTTTTTGGGGGCATTTTGTTTAAAATCAGTTTTACTACAGGTCCTTTTAAAAAAAGTTGTTTCAAAAGACATTTTTCCCTTCAAAAATTGTCAAAAGTGGTCAGGGTCATGTTTTGAATTTTTGGGGTTTTGCTGTGACATGCAGCTATATACGGCCCTTTTCTAAAAAATGTTGTTTTAACAGACATTTGTTTTCACAATTCCCCCAAAGTGGTAAGGGGTATGCTTTATTTTTGGGGGGCATTTTCTGTGACATGCAGTATCTACGGTTATTCTAAAAAATGTTGTTTTAAAAGCTTTTTGTTCTTCCAATTGCCAAAGTGGTAAAGGGTAGGGGTTTTTAAGGGGGGATTTTGTTACATGCACATTCGGTCCTATAAAAAAAATTTTTTTTTAAAAACGAATTTGCCCAAACCATTTAATACAATGAAAAAAAAAGAAACAAAGCATGGTGGGATTCTCTATTTTAAAAATTTTTTTCTGAATTAAAAATACTAAAAAACTTTCATGTACAAATAGCTGGTAAAAAAATTCCCTGAATTGTACAAGGGAGGTACGGGAAAAAATTTACCGTGTGGTTATTAGAGGCATGGAGTTGGAAGGAAGAGAACAAAAATACAAGGGCAATTTCCTCCCGCCGTTTGGGAAAATGAGAAAAAGAATGCCAAGCAAAAGGGCACGCTGGGTGTAACAGGGAGCGTTAACCACGGTATTTCCAATGTTGTAGCTCAATTGGTCCGCACTCATACGGGTGGGGCTAAGCGCTACCCAGGTCTTGACTGTGTACTGAGGAAGGTGGGAAGTTCTCACACTTCCGCTTCCGCACTCTGCTTCAGCACGACAGTTTTTGTTTGCTGCGGTCCATCAGGGCATTTTAACATGCGTGTTAATAGATGTACGGACGCCAGCCTGGGCTCTCACCGCACCCCTGTAAACTCGGCCCTGGGTCCATCGCTGTGGCCAGGGTACTGTTCTAGTCAATGCTACAAGTTCAACTAAAATGGTGGGTTGAAAGATCCTATTTCGGCACTTTGTAATCATGGGGGTTAGAAAGCCCTTAATGGTCATACTGTTGGCCCAGGACAGGGACAGTGATATGTCCTTGTTCAACTAAAATGGGGTGAAAGACTTCTTTTTCTAGGCAACTTTTTAAATGTGGGTCAGGACAGGTTTAATGTCTTTTGCTGGGTACAGGACAGATATAGTTAGTGTCCTCAACTAAAATGCTGTGGTTGAATAGGACTCTTTTTGCTGGACTTTTTAAATACTGGGGGGTCATGCAGGTTTCGGGCTCATGACTGCGTTCCAGGGACAGGGTATTCAATGTCCGGTTCAAGTAACATGATGGTTCAATTCTTACTGCCTCTATGGCAATTTTTAATTTGGGGTGATGCAGGTTTAAGGGTCATGCTGTGGTACAAGACAGGGATAGCATTGTGATGGTTCGTGTGACTTTTTTTCTCTGTGACTGTTATAACCTTAAGTGTGTTGCCTAAGGATGTAGCGCGTATCCATTTGACTGTTTGTGGATTGTTATTTCTGTTTCTCCAAGCCTTGTTTGGGTGTTTTAATGAGGTGTTGTTGCTCTCCCATAGACTTTAATGTCAGTCGCTCATAATCTTTGTCACTATCGAAAAACCTTATCGATAGCGGCCGACTATCGACTATCGCTCGATCTCGATAGCCAACGCAATCGCTCAACACTAGTTAGAATCAATTCGCCCATCTCTAGTTCCAAGCAAATGTTAAAAACTAACTCATCAGAATGCACCAAATTTGATGAGTTTTGAAGGGTTGGAATTAACTAGGTTTGACCATTACTGAAGGAAAATATCCACATGGAACTGTGAAACCAGAAGCAGTTTGCAAACACCATATCACTAGGTGTGTAAAATTTATTTTTTTTATTTTTTTCTCAAGGTAACTAACATATTCAAAAATAATTTTTTGCTAGGTTCAGTAACAATTGACCAGGCCGTTTTCCCACCCTTGCTGACCATTACAGTTTCCCTTCCTCTTGTGCACACAGGGTTGACCGCTATAATGCTTTTGCATGCTCAGTTGTTCTACTATTTTTTCCAGCTTTTTTTCATGATTTGTAATGTTTTATTTTTATGCAATTTTCACACAAGATTTTTTTTAATAATATGAAGGAAAATAGTCTGTTTTCCACAATTTTTTTTATTTATTCTTTGAACAGTAAAATTGGTGCTAAAATAAGTTTTGAAATTGGGTCATTTTTTCATCAATGACATTTTTAAATAGGTGATATAAAGTTTTAGGGTTGTTGAGGTGGGAATAAAAGCTGCAGTTGGGCTGTTAGTATTTTATTAAATACATTTTTATTTTCTTGATTGTTTGTGTTTTCTTTAATTATTTTATTTTACATATGATGTCCCCCGTAAGGTCAGAAAAAGACCTCTGGGAGGCATTTTTATATACCTTTCTTTGTTTGTTTACATATTAGTCCCAGTTACAGAAGAAATATAGGAGAAGTGACCGCAGCGCTGAACTGGGTCTGATAAGACCCAGCAGCATCTGCAGTTACTGTACCCTGGCAGTTACTGTACCCTGCTTCCCTCTATCCCCAGGAAGGCAAGAGGCTTTTTGCACTCATTGAGCACTATATATCCAATGTTTGTGATGGTAGGGATGGTTATGTTACAGGCAGCAACACAACAGGCTGACTGCGTGCGCACCCGTGCCCCCTCACCCCGCACACTGCCGGGGATGGGTGGCGCCGCCGGTCGCATGTCGGGCTGCGGGCGCGCTGGTGATGCCGGCAGGTACTCACCTACCCGCGCTCCTGCTTGTTTGTCTTCCTCTGCCGGCCGGTGCGCGCGCTGGCTCTCTGATATTTAAAGGGCCAGTGCGCCGGTAATTGACTAATTGCTGGGCTCTGACCCTATATATTCCTAGCTCCTCCGTTGCTTCCCTGTTGGATCTACAGTGCTCTAGTCCTTAGAGAAAGCATTCCTGACTGAGTTTTATTCTACCGTGTTCCAGTTCCTCTGCTACGTTTCCTGACCACGAACCTTTGCCACCTGTCCGACCTTCCTGCCTGTCCCCGAACACGAACCTGCTTTACGATTCTGTACCTCATCTCACCTCGGCCACCACTGCAGGCAAGTTGCGCCAGGGGTAGCGACCTGGGGGTTCGCTTGCCGCAGCAAGTCCAACCCGCTTTGTGGCGGGTTCTGGTGAAAACCAGCGGCCCCTTAGACTCCGCTCCCTGGTGTATACCATCACCTGCAGTGGTACAGTGGATCCACTACTCCAGCCGTTTCAGGTTATAATCTATTCCTGCCTTCTCAGTGGAGAGCCCAGGTAATATTGATAACTAGCTCTCCAGCTGCGCAGCAGTACAATTAATGCGCAGCTGCGCACTCTGTGCGGACGTTTCAGAACATTCATGCGGTTAGATGTCGCCCCCTGGGAAAAGTTTTTGGTAACGGTTGTCCATAGCCCAAAAATTAAAATGAAACACCT